>VZRW01005538.1:61798-88677 GCA_013398125.1 Aegotheles bennettii
GGGCGCCGGCTGCCCGGCCAGGGGGGCTGCCGCAAGCCCCGGCCGGCGGAGGGTATCGGAACGCTTCGCACGCATTAATTGAATAAGCCTCCTAACTCCCCCGTGATGTAAATATTATTACAACTGGAATAACAAAGGCGCAGACCAGCTAAGTGACTTCGCCCGCAACAGCACAGCGAATCGGTGTCGGAGCCGGAGTTGGAATATGGGTCTCCTAACTGCTCCAGACAGTGCTCTAACCACAGCGCCAGCCCGCATTGTCCTCTGGGTTGTCTCTCCTCTCCTTGGGCTGGAGCGCTGCAGACGTTTCCGAACTGCTTGTAAAAGCAAAACAGATGTCCCATGTCTCTGTCGTGACCCATCCTTGTGGGAGCGGTGCCCTCGACACAGTTTCTGCCCGGTGCGTGGCCCCACGTGTGCGCAGGTGGAGGGAGGGTGGTGACAAACCCGGAGCAGACAGCTGACAGCACCAGGCACAAAGTCGAGGTCACCACATCAAGCAGTTTAGGCCAGCTTAATGTGGGCTGGTGTGGGGGAGCCCTCATTCTTTCTCCTCACACTTGCCCGTGTACTTCTAGATGCTATACGGATGTCCCACTTTCTAGGAGCAGCTGAGACTGCAGTTGCACTAGTGGAGACAGGTAAATGGGTCCTGAGGTGCAAGTCCATAAAACCACTTTCTGAATCCCTGGTGAGAGAAGCAAGGGTATGAACAGCTGTGGAGGCATGGAAATCACATTGGAACTAAGATCAAAGGGCCTGCACAGATGGGCAGGGCTGGAGCCTAGGTGACCAGCTGCAACCTGGTCTAGTGGGAGGTGTCCCTTCCTATGGCAGGGGGGTTGGAACTAGATGATCTTTAAGTTCGCTTCCAACCCAAACCATTCTATGATTCTGTGATTTGTTCAGGTCTTCTAGGTTTCCCTGCCCTGGGATATCTCCTGCCCATTTTTTCTCAATGTTTTCCAGGGACAGAATTGTCCTGTGGGTACTGCTGACCTGATGTTCTGCATCACTGTGGAAGAAAAGAAGGTCCAAAAGAAAACCCAGAATAATCTACCTTTCACCTAGCCATTGAGTGTGATAAGTCTGCATGCTGGACACCAGTGCTTCAGTGAAGTTTTGTTGCTCCCTTCATCTTCTGATCAGTTTTCTGCATTCAGTGGCAGTGTGTCAGCAGGCAATCCCATCATATGCCTGGAACAACCCCTGAGCTCATCTGTTCCTCCATACACTGAAACTGGTGGGAATTTCACATGCTGTTATGAGGACGTAACCAAACAAATATGGGGCAAACTGAGCAGCAGAGCTGTGCTCCTTGCAGAGGCAGATACTGAAGCACAGATACTTAGACTGCAAGGATGAAGGCTGATAAATTTATCTCCACCTGTGATTGGCTTAACACCTACCCTGAAGTTGGTGCCACAGGATGGTCACAGGAAGTTCTCAAGAGTTCAGGTCCTGCTTCATCCTCTGCAGTTCTCTCAGTGTTTGGGGCAGCTGCCAGCAAGTCAAAGAGGATCCATCCATTGCTGCCAATGAGAGATGGATTCAGCCCTCAGCAGGGTTAGTGAAATGTTGTTTAGAATTCAAAATGTTGTTTAGAATTCAAGAGTCTGCTGCCTGAAAGTCAATACGCACGGTGAGCTGACACTGGGAAAGGAACTGTGCAATAGCTGTTCCAAGTTCAACTAACTCAAAGTCAGAGATTTCAAAGAACAGCTCAGTGCTGGGCTCTGCTCCATTTGTCATCCGGGGAGAGATTTTGACACTTCCAGAGGGCAGCGTGGCCCACCCACAGTCTAAGGCAGTCTGAGCGCCACATCCCTTTCTGCAGGCTGGAGGGAGATGGTATCCTATGAGGTGAGACATATCTGCATTTTGCTGCTCTGTCACAATCCTATACAAGGGAAGCTACGTTGACACTGAGTGCTTCTGAAAGATCTACCTCAAGTTTCACAGACAGCAAAATTTTGCAGTCAGCAAGACCTTTTTTGCTTTTTTATTTCTTGCTGTGTTGAGAATTGTTAAAGGGCATGGAAGGAATAACTGCCAAAAGGCTACAGAGGACTGTTTCTGTGACCTCTCAAAACTAATAGCAGCATAAAAATAAACATCTTTTGATGCTATTTTATAGGTTGCCAACAATGATCCATACTATAAGTAGGCCACCCAATTAAAATGAAAAGTAAATCCCTTTATGTGTTTACATATACATAAATTTTATGCAGTGGATGACCATTTTTATGCTGCTGTTACATTAGCTGAGGTTTTTACTTATTTTTTATGTGTGGCTTCTTCTGTTATTATTGCAATAAATGTAACAATTAAAGCCAGAGAAGTAGATAATTTCTTGCACCATAAGACTGCTTTATAGCCATGGCAGTTTATGATGTGGTGAACTTTGTACTGCCACTTCTCCAGGGAGCTACAGCATTTGCCATGCCTGTCCTTCAGAGGAAGCATTGCTGATCCAATTTTGTGTAGAAGTATGGTCAGAAATAGACTGTGTGTCCCACTAGTGGCCATACTGCTCTCATCCTTCTCTGTATGGCCCCTTGTGCCAGGCTGGTACTGTTACTCCTCCAGGAAGCCATCAGGGTGAAAATGTCCCTTTTACAGTTACATGAAATGTCCTGGTGGCTTTGGAGGCATATTTTGTGCCACGCTTCTCACTCAGTGGAAACTGCCTTATGTACTCCCAGATGTATAGGTTAACACTCAGATGTCTGGGTTTGGAGGGCCCAGAGATCCACTCTGCCCTTAAACCTTAAAAGGATGATGTCCTATACAAACTTCACTTAATTAAGTGGCTGCCCTTCTGCAGATTTCAGCTGGCCTTGCTTCATCTCTGAAAGCCAGAGAAATTTTCCGTGATGGAAGAGACTCATTTTTTGGTTCTTGTTTGGTCATATATCCCTCTAGGTTTATCTTTGGAAATGACCTTAGACTTTTAAGTGGCATTCGCTTTGGCTTTCTAAACAATGTCTTGATTTTGCCAAAGGAAAAGGGAAAGAGTCTCTTTAAACCAGCAGACTGCCCTTTTGTTGTATCTCAGATAAATCTGAATTAATCATAAGTCAGCCCATCCGGTCACAGCGACATCATTGTCCCCAGTGCTGATTAGTGGATCAGAGCTAACTTTAAACTGACACTTCCTGGTTGTTTGCTTTTTAGATCCAATTTTATATGGCTGCTGTATTGCAGTTTCAACATGGCCCACTTATGAGGAGACTGCACCGAGAGCTGTTTTGGGAGCAGACATCTGGCTGCAAGCCTGTTACACCACATTAGCAGCCAAAGAGCTGGCCTGAAACTGCATTTGATCACCTGAAAGATCTTCCACAGCACAACCAATAGCAAGGTATGGTGAAGGACTCAAAAGAATGAAGAAAAAAAAAATCGCAGTGGATGTCATAACGACCCGGGTTTGTTTATGTAACGTAGGGGGCTGAATCATATCTCAGCCTTTCATCACCCAGCCCTGTAACAGTAGTACTTTAATAACGTCTAATGACAAAAATATGGAAAAAATTAGAAGACAGAGTGAACGAGGAGTTTTTTTCTCATGCAGATTAAGTTCCCTAAATGCCAGTCATTGTTTATTTTTGTCCAAAGCTCCCCTTTCTTAATTATTTAACAGCTCAGACTCTTATTTCTCTCTATGGTTTGCAGTTTGGGAGGCTGATTTTTTTTTTTTAATATACAAAGGGCATTTAATATTATGCAATTTCTACATATTTTTTTTTGGCAGATAATTCTGGAGGATTTCTTTCCGGTGTACCTGCTGCTTTATTAAAACCATGGCTGGAACATGGTCATTAATGTGCTGTTTTCTCTACCCTTTTGAATACAGTGTGGCTCTCAGACCTCCCACTTAGACACCAACTCATTAGGAACATACAAGATCAAGAGCTTTAGAAACAAAATTGATTGTTGAATACTTGTGCGATGGGACATTGCAAAGTCCTGTTTTGTCTCTGGAAAGGCAGAATTATGTTTTCATGGATGATATTCCTCTAAGTTGGAGTCTCATGGCCACAGAAGATTTGGGTCTAACAAAGATGGAAGGACATTCTGGATTATGTTCTGGGGTGTGTGGATTCCTAGCAAATCTGAGTGAAATGGACTTGCTTATGCCTTTGGGGAGATACCTCGCTGCAACATGACTCATGAAGCAGCTGGATGTGGATCATGAGGGCTGGATGCTGTAATGCCATTTTCTAAGCATCGTTGTGGCATGAGGCTTCTGGGTATGTTGGTCTCTGTAAGTCCTGGAGATGATTGTTGCATTTTAGCTCACAACATGAAAGTAGGCTTTGTGCAACCAAAGGTCTAGCCCTCCTGAATGACTTGTTGGATTGTGCCTCCATCCTGATAGCCAACTCAAGGGAAGAAGTTGTGAGGAGACTGGTTGACAATGATGAGCAAGAGTCAGAGCTGGACACAGGAGGACACACCCTTCTTTTTTTGTGACTTGTTTAGTGTGAGGCAAAGCAGATGAAATTCCTCTCTATAGATGCAGAGCTACAAGTAGGAACCTTGCTCTGGCTGTATTCTGAATTCTGTCCTCACCAGATGGGTACCTGTTATGGTAATCTATCTGATAATCTGTCTGGCTGTGGTAATCTATCTGGACAAGTGGTCAGAAAGGGGAAAGTAGAACTGGAAAGGATGTACAGAGGCCAAGAGATCCAAGGCAGGATCAGTTTTGTGCCACTCCTGCAGATGCTTGTCTGGCGTGTTCTTAACGCCCTCCACTGATGGGAACTCCCTGATGATCTGTTCCACTATGTGAGTACCCTTACCATGAGAAAGATCCTCAATGCATCTTCCTTGCTATAGTGTAAACCATAGGTTCTTGTATGCCCTGCCACAGACATGGGGAACATGTTATTAACTACCTCTTAATTTCTCCAGGAATGCTTGCAGCCCTACCCTCTCTGGAGTGGGTATTATGTGACAATGTCCACACTGCAAAAGGGATGTACCCTGTGTCCCCTGATGTGCACCCTGAACTCCTCCTGGATCTCTCTTGAAAGAAACCTGAGCAATGGAGCTTTTCAGTAGGTCCCATACCATGGGTGTTTGAGTGGACCATACCTAAAAGTATACCTACCCCATGCAGATCTGCTGAATGCAGGGTGCCCTTAAGTGCCCATGGCTACAGGAACTGACGTGCCCTGATCACAGCAGTGTGATCATTTCTTAGGCTACATTTATGCAAGTGAAGGGAAGAATGGCAGGTCCCAAGCTTGGACACAAGGTCTCAGTTACCCATGCTGTGAAGCTGCTGTGAGTGTCCCTGCCTCAAGCTGACAAACTCTGAACCATTTTTATGCTTGACTCAGAGTTTGGCCCCAGGCCAGGGACCTTAACCAGCAGGAAGCTTGTATTTGAAGAGAAGTCAATAATGTGCATGTGATTAAATGGTGCCATTTGTCCTCAAGGCTGGAGGGCAGACCTGATCATTTCCAGTGTATACATGTACCCTTAGATTCTGGCAACCACTGCCTTTATAATTATATCCAGTATTGACAGGACTCTCTGTGCTTGGGATAGTAGCACAAACATGGTGTCACTACATTACCTCTTACTTCTCCATTGTACTTCCAGAGAGAAATGCTGCTTTGGAAATGGGACTTCTTACAGCAGCATAGGAAGGCATGGCCTGCTACACCTGCAGGAGGTCAGGCTGAATTTGTGGGTCAGATTCAGCACGTAGGGCTGGCATGGTGAAAACCAGAGCATGGTTAGGACCCATATCTAGAAATTGACAGCTCTGTTTGTAAAACTGAGAATGAGCTTCCCCTGTGAGGACCACTGCCAGCACAGAGCTTTTCTGGGGTCATCACTGAACTAGAGACGGTGACCTGCTCAGAACCACGTGCTTCTTCAAACATGCTTTTGGATTAAAAAAAGAAAAGATTTGCCCTTTTCTAAGCAGAGCAATTTAATAAGTATGTTCAGGTCATGCTGAATATGACCTTGAGAAACCATCAGAGCTATAATCTTATTGGAGAGTTGTCCTTTGTGCTTCTCAGCCACAGATGAAAACACTGCAGTGTTGCCAGTCTTGAAATGCTGGTGAGGGCTGTCTTACAAATGACATGGAAATACAATATAAATATGAAGTTTTATTTGCTTGTCTGGTTCTGGAGCCTTGGGCCATATTTTCAGGCTTTTTCTGTGACTCTGAGAGCAAGAGAATTATTTCATATTGAAAAAAATAAAATAAAATAAACCCTTTGATATTGTTTTGTAACTGCCAGCTGACAGGAACTGGAGCTTTAAACAAAACATCAGATATTATGGAGCTTGTGATAAAAAGCTGTAAGAGCCGGCAGCTCCACACTGGAGCTCCACTTCCAGCACTGATTATTCCCTGCCGCAAAGAGCAGATTTCACAATGCCAAAGAAAGGAAAAGTTGGTCAATGGCCAGAGGACAGTCTGTAAATATTGCTAACAAGCAAACCTCTCTCAGCAGCAGTGAGTACTTCAGGCATGGAGTGCTGCAGAGCTGAGGCAGAGGAAATCATTGCATCAGCTCCTTCCAAAGGCAGCAGGTGCTTGAAGGTGAGGTTGGTGGGGGTAGTGGCTTCCATCCTGAGATGTCTTGGCCCCAACAAATGGCCAACCTGATGAACCAAACTAAATCATTAGTGCTGCTTCAGGTCCTCAAGTATTGGATATATATTAATATCACCTTGGTTATTATCCTCTCCCTTTCTCACAGAGGTACCTGCTCATCCACCTTGTCCAGCAAGGGTGCCTAGACCACACAACTGTCTCTTTCTGAGCAGGCATCTGACTGCAGCAGAGTTACTGCAGCCCTGAGACAGATCCCATGGCAGAGGCACCCAGCAAGTCCTGAAGGCCACCATGGTGCTGTAGAGAAGACTGGGGAAGAAACAAGGGATGAGGAAGAAAATAACTCTCTGTTCTTCAGGTCCTGCTCTGGCATTTGTCTGTTGTAAGTACACTTCAGTTGTAGCAGAAAGGAACAAGAGGGCTGGAGCAGAGCAGCTTGCAGAGCAGGGAAGCTAAGCAATTCCCTACTGTTCTTGGTCCTCCCCCATCTGTGTTGAGAAAAGAAATGGTAGGACAGGAAAGCCTGCTGGGTTGCAGGCGCCAATGTCCCCTTCACCCTCCTGGGGGTGGGCAGCCAGTCCGGCCCCAGGGGAAACAGCAGAATAAATCCCCAGCAGTCTGGTATTCAGAAGGGATAACCCCAGTGCAGAGGAGGAAAAAAAAATATAATAGACAAAAAGGGACTCTTCACTTTGGGCAGTGGAAATGAAACTTATGACTTGGTTTCTGAGAGGCCCATCTGCCGGAACAGCTGTGCCTGTTGCACAACCTGCTACAGTTAGCAGATAACTGACTCACCACAGCTAGACAGCACAGGGGACAGACCTAACCCCTTTCCATCAGGAGCTAGATACAGTCTTCAGGCAATCAAGCCGTGTGTATTTTCTCATTTGCTGGCTGTCTTTAGCAGCCAGATCTGCAAGTGACTGCATCTAGCTAGACACAACTGGTAACTGTGGGATGGGTCAGTGACTGCAGCAGCTCATAAAAATGGAAAGGACCAGTTACTAGTGAGTTACAGCAAAGTGTAAGCAGATGCTGCTAAACTATTATGAGAGGCTACTTATGAGGTGATAAGAAAATGCCCTTGGCCACAGTATTTTAATAAAGATTTTGTGACCAATTGTTATTAAAATTTCAGAGAGATTCCTCCATGAATTATAAAAGGAAAAGGCTCCTGCAATAGGTATGTACTGCATGTGTATGCATATTTATATGTACTCATAGTTTCTATTGAGGCTCTTCTCTCCTCCAGTGTTGAGCTGTGTAGTCTTGGGTTGGGGCAATCCCATGCACAGATACAGGCTGGGCATTGAATGGATAGAGAACAGCCCTGAGGAGAAGGACTTGGGGGATGTTGTCTGATGAGAAGCTCAACATGAGCCAGCAGTGTTTGCTTGCAGCCCAGAAAGCCAACAAAAGAAGCATGACCAGCAGCTCGAGGGAGGTGATTCTCCCCTCTCTACCCTGCTCTTGTGAGACCCCACTTGGAGTAGTGTGTCTGGTTCCGGAGTCCCCAACATAAGAAGGACATGAAGACATGTTGGAGTGATTCCAGAGGAAGGCCATGAAGATGAGAGGGCTGGAGCACTTCTCCTGTGAAGAGAGGCTGAGAAAGTTGGGGCTGTTCAGCCTAGAGAAGAGAAGGCTCCAGGAAGACCATCTAGCAGCTTTCCAGTATCTTAAGGGACTACTGGAAAGCTGGAGAGGGACGGTTTACAAGGTCATGTAGTGATAGGATGAGAGGAAATGGTTTCAAACTGAAAGAGGGGAGGTTTAGATTGGATATTAGGAAGAAATTCTTTCTTGTGAGGGTGGTGAGACACTGGCACAGGTTGCCCGGAGAAGCTGTGGCTGCCCCCTCCCTGGCAGTGTTCAAGGCCAGGTTGGATGGGGCTCAGAGCAACCTGGTCTGGTGGGAGATGTCCCTGCCCATGACAGGGGGTTGGAACTGGATGATCTTTAAGGTCCCTTCCAACCCAAACCATTCTATGATTCTATGATCAATGAGCAAAAGCAACCAAGTTGATCCCCTCCTACTTCTGCAAAGGATGAAACCTCATGATTTTAAAACATAGGAGTGATTTATCCTACTAGTCCCCTATGGACTCAGCCCTCTTACTTGACTCTCAGCACAAGCTGCACAGAAATGCCATATTTCCCAGCTTTTGACCACTGCAGATGAGCTGCCTCAGCCGGACAGGTTGCACTCACCCTGTTTATTTTGCAGCTGGATGGATTAACTGTGTCATCTCAGGACTTTACAGGAACAAGGTGAATTGAACAACAGTGTAATGTATGCACATTTCTCACTTCTTCTCCGTGCTGTGAACTGCACTTTCTCAATCTGGAGAAGCTGCCTTCCATTTCCAGAAGTGTAAAACTGGCCCGAGCAGTACTCACAAAAATGGCATGCTTGCACTTTTAGCACTGAGATCTTGGGTGAAAACTGGTGTCATAGGAATAACCAGAGGCTGAGAAGGGTTGGATATTCAGCTGTAGAGAGTAGTTAGGTTCAGACAGCAGAGGCACATCGCTATATGATTTCTTTTCATAAAGGCTCCATCCTCTGGCACAGCAACAGGCAGGATTTGTTTATCTCTGTCCTCCATCAGTCAAGCAACCTTCTCATCTTAACCTGTCACCAGAAAGGCCTAGGTATCACAGGACAAAGTTTTCTGACTACTCAAACGTTTCTGTGTCTTCAGACCTACCCTTATACCTCTGTGGGGCACTGTGGGTTTAATTCCCTTTAGCACAGGCCCTGTTTCTGGTTGGTGAGGAAGAAAATCCGTCAAAAGCTGTAAGGAGCAGAACACCTTGGCACACCTGTGTTCCCTGGAGTCTTGAGGGCTGGTATGAGACACAGCGATGGCCCCAGTATTTAGGCCCAGATTAATTTTCCCTAAAAGCTGGAACATCTAGTTGTCTTCTGTGTCTGCTCAGGAGATGCAGCTAGTGTGATAAATGCACAGTTTTAGATAGGTCTTGGTTAGGGTAGTCCTTGTCGGATGTTCTAGTTTGCTTGGAAGAGAAAGGTCCTTGGCATGTGGCCTGCCTGTTGCATTTCAAAAGAGGCTGAACATTTCCCGCTGTGTGAATAATATAATTCTTCTTGTCTGGACATATCAGGGAATGAATCAGGTCTGTCCAATGCTCAGAGACTAATACTGGTGGAATATCAGCACTGCCACCCAGGACATTAAGAGCTAGCAGCCCCATGTGGTGGCTGGGCAACCCTTGACATTCAGAGGTAAGGATGTAGCCTGTCTGCAAGCTTGGACACTTACTGCAGTGTTGGATACGTATTCACACTTTTCATTGCTGCAACAGAGACATGAAAATGAAAATAAAAAAGGAATAAAGAAATAAAATTAAATCGTAGTTGTCATTAAGTTTGCAAGCTTATCCTTCTTATTTCTTATTTAAGTCAGCCTAAATTTTGAATGCTTCTGGCTTTTTCTTCGTAGCAAGTAGCACACAAGTCCTGATGAAGTTCTAGCTTGGGTAATTGAATTCTGTTGCTCAAAATTCCCCTTGCAGTTTCAATTAGATGCAATCATTTAATTTTCACTTCCTTTTCTGATCTGTTGAGTAACATTAGTGTGCATTGTTCAAACAGTTGCTCTCCATCATCACAGAGATGCTTGCCTTGTCCTGGTGAATGATGCAATATGATCCTTGTGCATGGCTTGCATATCACTTTGCTGAATCTATAAAGTGTTTTGAGCTGGCTGAATTGCTTTATGACAAGAATTTTGTATAAATCATTATTATCATGGTGGTACTCCAGAGTAGTCAAAGTCAATATACATTCAAAAAAATTAAAGAAACTGAGAACTGAGTTTAGATCTCAGCCTGTGCAAAAATCCCACTGGCCTGCATTACTGAAAAACTTGACATATTCATTTGGTTTCAGAGATAAGACTGTATTGCATGGTCTCCCACAGAAAAATTATTCTTGAAGCAAGATGGGTGATCTTAAGCCTACACATTGCTTTATAGGTGAAGACAGTTCCTCGTTTCATACCTTGAGGTTTTCTCTGTTCTGAAGAGGGGGCTGAGTTTATGGATACTGATGAAAAAGATTTTGTTCCGTCTGTGGCATTGTGAAAGATGGGGCTAGTCCTAAAAGAAATTAGGTCTTTAAATTCAGGTATTAGTAACTGTGGACTTCATGAGGGTAAGTGGAAGTGGAAGATAATCAAGGAGAACTGAAAATTACACCGTAAATTAATTGTAAGGCTTTTGCTTTGCTGGGCCTATGTCACAAGGTTTGTTTTTATTTTCCCCAATGTGATAATTATCTCCTGCAATCAGGAGACTATCACCAAAACCTTGTGACTAATTGACAGGCACTCATTTAGTTTTCAAACTGATTTGGGGATTTTTATCTTCTTTCATTCTGCTTACATGTCTTCATTTCCAAAGTTGCTTGAGAGAATCAGTGGTAAATTTCCCAGAGGTGCAACTATATCAACTTGTTTATAGATTTCTTCAGTGACTGATCTTTGATGAGGTACTTTGTAAACAACTCTTTGTGGGCTTCCGTGATTTCTGTGATGTGGCAAAGAGTGGCAAGACTTAGTTTGTTTGATGACTTAAAGAGGCAACAAGAGAAGGTTCTCTGTCAGCGTGTCCTGAAGGCCAAACCTGCATTTTGCCCATTCAGCACAGCCACACTTCGTAGTGTAGTCCCATTTAAAGGTGGTTTTATAAGGGCCAATATATGAACAATAGATGTCATTAGCACATTAGAGACAGGATTTATAAGCGCAGGAACAATATGGACTTCTCACAGTCCATGTGAGTAACTATTATTCTCTCCTTTTAACACACTGTAACTACTGAGCTATTGAAATATCTGTGAGCTCCTTACAACCTGCGATGCACCAAGTGACCAGTTCAGCTGGAGGTCTGATTTGGTGGGGCTGTTTGGCACCAGGCTCTGAAAATGTCATCTTTAAACAGGAATTTGCCTGTCCATTCAGATGACTGCTCATTTTTTCCTGTTTGTTCAACTTTGACCAGGAGCTGTGCTGGGTGCGTGTTTCTGTAACAGGCTCCAGCAGTAGCCTCAGCCTGAGTGGTGAACTCAGGTAACGATAAGGTAAGGATACCTCTGAATTCTTTCGGGATAGTACCTTTCCCCCCATCCTTTCTGAGGGAGACTGAAGTCTAGAAAGGTGCTGACGGGTGTTTGTCTGCAGTGGTACCCTGAGGACACGTGTGTCACCACCTAAAGCCAAGAAAAGGAAAATTACCTGACTCTCTGGAACAATACGCTATCCTGATGAAAGCAGATCATAGCACTTCACTGTGCATGCAGCTGTACAAACACACCTCTCCTCTACCTCGTGTTAGAGACAAAGGGTTTTGCCCAAGACACTGTAATGGGCCAGCGGCAAGGCAAGGATCAGACCAGAGCTCCTGACATCTAAACAAACAGCTTAGCCTCTTCTTCTGCCCCAGCTATTCAGAATCGCACCTGTTCTTCTTAAACTTAGATGTTCCTTTGAGTTTATTGCTGGTTCAAGGTCTAAATAGTGAAGAACTAAATACATAATACAAGGTAAATAACCTGGAGGTAAATAATGTGTTGCGTAAATAATAGACAATGTGTGCTTCCTGACATTTGCACCATCGGCATCTATTACAAAACATGCAAATGGTCTGGCAAGAGAGTGGATTCTCCGGATATGAATGGAAAACAAACAAGAGATGAAAGGGGAAGAGAGGCAAATAGGCTGATGAGATGATGCTCTTACCTGAGAAATGTCTCGTGAGTGGTACTGTCTGCCAAAGCTTCTGTGAAGAGTGCAGCAAATCACCAGCTCTGGAAGAAGCAGGGAATGGGATAGGGACTGACAGACAAGAAAGGGAAAGGGATTTTCATGTGGGTGAGGAACCACTGGAGACCATCTGTCAACTCTATTTATCAGGATTCTTTCAAACCTGATAGAGGAGCCAGTTTTGCTTTGTCTGTAATGCATGTTTGGCAGTTTTCCCTCTTCTCTTTTCTTTCTGTCATGTACTGGGATAACAGCATAAAGAGCCTTTGACACTGTGAAACATTAACCCTTTCCGTTCTGATCTTCCTCTTGCAAAGGCTCTGCCCCTGCCAGTCTCCCAAGGCTTGGTTGTCTACGAGGGCACTTTTAGCTGGTACAGCAGCAGTGGTGGGAGGCAGGGAAGGATCAGAAATGGCATGTGGTCAAGCCCTCCACTGTTGCTGTTTTGTACCTTGCCATTTTCATCTTTGCTTGGACTCTCCAATTTGTTCTCTCAGCACAACACTGCCATCAACAGCAGAGCCATGTTCAGGTGGGATTCTGCCCCAGGCCTGTACAGGCACTACAGCTTGAGGTTTGAGGGTGTGAATCTCACAAGGAATTGGATTTTTCTGCAGAAATCCCCCAGCATAGTTCATGTCAGGCTCCAGGACCTGGAATCAGGTCTGGTCTTTGTTTCCAGCCCTTCACCATCCATCCTACTGTCTCTGGAGAGACAGCAACCAAACGTATGGATGAGCAGTGATTTTTTTTCCCTTTTCGCTATTTTTGGTGATTCTTCTGACCTGATCAGAGCAGGAAGAATATTGTGAGGCATAGAAAGGAATTGGGCATGCACCAGTGGGGAGTCACAGGGAAGACTTTTAGCAGTTTGTACAAGAGCAGCATCCAGTTCTGTATGACTAGCAGTACTCAGACAGAGAAGTGTCTTTCAGCCCCAGACCTGGGCCCGTAATTAAAGCCTAACACTAAGGGTTTGCAATGGTTGGGACAGAGAAAAGGAGAAATGACTTACTGCTATGGGTGAGAGAAAAGGAGGAAACTTCTTGTGCTGTATAAAGTAACATTTGGTCGAGTTCAGAATAAAAAGTCTATAAAGCGATTCATCCTGGTAGAAGAGTATTTTATTAAGCCCTCTTCTCTGAGCAATTTAAAGGGCTGTTACCAGAGGAGGGTATGTCTTACTTTCTCAGTCAGCGGGTTGCAATTAATTCTATACGGCTTTCTTAATTACATACTTGTGACAGATCCTGTTGGATATTTTCTCAGTTCACAATCCTAATTGCAAATGAATATCACCCCATAGAGGTTATACACATGGATAACATTCCCATCCTTGCTGTTGCTTTGGTGTCAAACTCTTACTGCTACCGAAGTGAGAGGCTTAAACATTCCTCAGTGCCTCGTGTGAAGCTATGTGGCTGCCTGTAGAAGAGCAAAAAGTGGAGCCCAGCCTCCCTGAGACCAAGTCTCTGTTCAGCTTCTTACAACATGTATCTAGTCTGTGTTAGCAACCCAAAATTATATCTGGATTTTCCAGCTGTTCTGGCAGGACACACCACAGCTGAACCATGAGGTCCTGACCTGAACTGTCTTCCCTCCCGTGGGGATGGACACAGACTGTCTCCTGTTCCTGGGCACTGTGCACCAGCCAAGCTCTGCAATAGACCCTCAGTCTCCAAAGCAGGCAAGAGGGGAACAATTGAAGGGAAATGAGCAAACCCTGACAGCCCTCTAAAGGCATTACTGCTGCATGTGAGCTGAGGTGGATGATGACTTTTTAAATTGAAATGTTAAGGCTAGTCGCAGGCAGTTGGCTCACAGAGCCTTCATTTTTAAGCTTTGTCTTGCTATGTCTAGTTTGCTGCTTTTGGCAAAGTCACGGGACAACCCAGTAGTGCTTAATTTGTGTTTCAGAATTTAACTCTAGGAAAACAACCTGCTTTGCCACATGGTAGCACTGCCTGGCAAAACACTTACTGCAGGACTTGGCAATACAGCCTGCTGTTAAGGAGAAGGTATGCTCCTACAATCCAAAGTGGCTCTGAATTCAGTGTGCTGCACTCAATACAGCTGTGCTGGCATTACAGGGGTGTAAGGTGGAAGTTCACTCCTTGCAGGAGCCTATGGTCACAGAAGCTGGGTTGCATCCTCTCCTCTTCCTCCACAAAGACTGTCATCGAGGTCAGAGGGTGAGACCACACAGTCTGGTGATTAGAGATGGATGAAGTCATGCAAGGCAAGGAACAGACAAAAGCAGAAGGTGAAGCAGTGATTTAGAAAGGATGGGAAGGATAGTGTGAGGAACTCAGCCATGCATGAAGGTATCAGCCTGGTCCTTTGCTAGAGGGACATATGCTTAGCTGTTACCTCCAAGACCTCTGATCAGTGCTGACTACACTCTGCTTCTGAAAAAATGAAGACTGGGTTTTCTTTTTGAAAGTGGATCTCAGGTGGAGCTGTCTGCTGCAGACTGCTTGAGGTTTGTGTTTGTGTTGGAGGTGGGATGTGGCTGGTCTGTGAAGCACATAGTAACAGAGTCCTCAACTAAAAAGCCTGGGGAAAACAGAGGTCTTCTTTCTCTCAGCCTTGCATGACCCTGAGAGCCTGAATTGTATTTCCATTCTTTTAGGAGACATAGACTTGTTCACTGTTCTGTCTGGCCATTTAATTCATAAACAGACAGTCAATAAAATTGAATTTGTGGCTGACTGGGGCTACCAAAATATCTTTCAATTAATCAAAAGGGATCATTAGATGAGAATCATCCTACTCCACAATATGTGGTTTACATGTCATTGGAAGGGATTAAGCAGGGTTCATCAAAGCACTTATGCCTCTGAAGATAACAAAATTCAGTCTTGTTTTGCAGTTAATGGATAGAAAATACTAGGTTTTGTGTGTGCTTAGGTGACTACTGACTTGATAGGCAGCGTGCTGTGTGGCAAGACACCTGACAAAATTTTGAGTAATCCAGGAGATTTCTGGAGTTTATGGAGGATGATTTCATGATGCATGCAATTGATGAACTGATTAGGGGAGATACTCTGTTGGACCTGATATTCACAAACAATTAAGAACTGGCTGAAGATGTGAAGGCTGAGGACAGCCTCAGCTGCAGGGACCATGAGGTTGTGGTGTTTAAGTTCCTGAGAGGAGTGAGCAACACAAACAGAATGACAAGCCTGGACTTCAAAAGAGCAGTTTTCAGCCTGTGCAGAGACCTGCTTGGCCCAGTCTCATGGGAAACTGCTGTTGAGGGATCAAAAGACCAAGGAGAAGCCAGCTGATCTTCAAGGACAGCCTCTTCATAGCACAAGAATGGTCTGCTGCAATGTGCAGGCAGTTGAGCAACTGGCAATAGGTCAAAACAGAGAACATGGCACTCGTTTGGACTCACATGTGAAGAGGAAGGACTTGGAAAGTGGAAGCAGGGACAGGCTACTCAGAAGATACAGAGGCAATGCTTGTGAATGTAGGAATGGGCCAGAAAAGCTAAAGCTTATCAGGGCCTGAAACTGGCAGGGAAGGTGGAAGACAACAGTGTCTTTCTATAAGAACTTTGGTAGCAAAAGGAAGGCTAAGAAGACCATGGGCTCACTGCTTAATGGGGCAGAGACCTAGTGACAAGGGGCATGGTAAAGGTATGGGTATTCAATGCTGTTTTCACTGGTTCAAGATTCAACAAGGACAGGTTCCTCAACAACCTGATCTAGTTAGACCCACTTTGAGCAGAGTGTAGGACAAAGTGACCTCTGGAGGTCCCTTCTGACCTAAATTAGTCTGTGAATCTGTGACAAGACACCCAGGATCAGTGTCTGGTTCTGGCTCTGGCTTTTTCTATGTAGTTCCATGTGTTACTGGGGAAGCAAAAGGTGAGGGCATGCTAAACTTCTAGATACTCAGATCCAGAGTTAGGCTTTCTTCTTCAGCTTTTTACCTGGACCTGGAAAAACAGCTAAACAACTGAGTAAACAAATATTCAGTCCTACATGTCTGCATATGGAGCTATAAAACTGAAAGTCCAAGTTCCTTTGTGCTGATTTTGTTGTAGCCATGAGAGATATATTGCATTGTTCTCCTACGTTAGAAACACGTGTCAAATTGCCTGTTAGAACCTCTGATCCCTGCCAAGCCATCGGTGAGGCATGGCCATTCCTCATCTGGGTAAAGGGATAAGGAAGCCCTGTGCCCTAAGATGAGGGCTAAGCAGGCACTCAAGCTGCACCCTCATGATTGCTAGGGAGGCTAATTTTTTAATATGGAACTTGCTTAAGTCCTTGAGGTGTGGTCAGTTTACTTAGGAGTGGGGAAAGGTGAGGATGTGGGAAATGAGCTTTGAAACCAAATTGTAAGCTGTAGCAGCAATTTCATAAATGTAGAAATTTTGGGATGAAGCCAGCACTCAGACTCACCTTTCCCAAACTTCAAGCCTTGGTCATTACTTTTCAATTCATTTTTTTATGCTTTGTTTTCCTTTTTCTACGTGTAAAAGTACATGCCATAAGGCAATGTGTTTGCATACATTTGAGTTGTTTAGTATATGTAATTTTAAAATTCAGAGTTATAAAGGCTTCTGGCTAGCACAGCACAAGAAAGCCTGGTTTATCTAACATAGAAACCAGGTCATTTTCAGCTTGAGCAAGATACATCAGAGGGAGTACAGCTTGAGTTTATAACTCTGATTTTTTTTTCTCACTAAAAGAAAAGGGAATTAGTACATTACATAGTATTGTTTATTCTGAGAAATAATTTCAGTGTACCCAGGGTGTGTTGTTTCATTCCCTCTTGTTTCTGTGTAGCACTATTAATTCTGTCCAAGTTGACATCAAATACATATTTATTTTCTCAGGAGTACCCAAATATTTCCAAGGTGGAGTGAGAACCACAGAATTTCACAGCTGATATGTGTTTCCCTTTTGGAATGACATCATCATTTAATTCCTCCAGATACTTTGCTCTTTATACCATTTTGACTGAAAGAGAAAGCAATTGCCCTTTATGTTAAGGTGGAGAGTTTTAAAGTGGCTGAAATAAAAAGTGAATGAAGATTTTGATGCAATAAATTAATCTCTGAACATACAAATTGTTATTTATAACATATGAAGTTACATTTTTATCTATAGTAATTCCAGGAACTTCAGCAGAATTCCAGAAGAAAGAATTTTCATTTTTTGTATGCTTAATGTATGAGGAGGTGTTTGTGCCTAATTGCCAGTTTCAAGAAGTTCACTAGTAATCTCACCTAATCCTAAATATATTCATTTATGAAAAGTGGAAAAGGTGCAAATTCTAAAAAAAAAAATAAAAAAAAATATTACTTTCTTGTTCTCTTTTTCTACAGTAGACATATGATTGTAGAGACACAAACTTACACAAATGAATACAGAGTGACTTATGCAAAATGAGTACAATAAAAAGCCACCAGATCAGCAAACCGTGGTGCTATTTCATGTAATCATGTCTTTTTTTTAACTAGTTGCCATAGGTTTCAACTTAGGAAAGAGAGGCCACTGGTAGTGAAACAGCAGAGATGTGTCCCCTTTGGTAGAGTAATTTCAAAAGTCTGCATTACAATGCAAAAATACAAAGCATTTTGCTGTGGGCAATTGAGATGAATCCAACCATAGGCAGAAAATTTTGGCTACAACCCAGATTGTATCCATGTTTGAAGGTATAATGCAGGAGGGAGTTTAGGGTTCTTTCTGTGGTTTAGAGGGGGAGAATTAGAAGAAAATCCTCCCATTCATCTAAGTTAACATTTCTCCCCGAAAGTTCTTGCAAGTGTCTCTTAGAAGCTGTTGGAAAAGAACTTTCTTCACCTCTGCATGAAATGTAGCAGTGATTACTCATCATCTTAATTTTCAGTAAAACATTTTCTTTTGTAAAAAACTCACATTCCTCCCAATTTTTGGCTTTCACATGAAATACCACAACAATCTGGGGAAAACATGATGATGCACAAAAGTGTTGATTGAATTCAATACCTAATTGTCCCATCCAAAAATAAAAATAAAAACTTGTTCTCTAGAGCCCTTGAATTTGTTATATCCCTTCTTTTTCCCTGAGTGGAATCAGAATATGAGCTAGAGATTAGCAGAAAATAGAGGTAGAAGGATACAAACAAGGTTCAGCTAGACAAACTGGTAAGAGGAAAAAGCTACAGTGGTTGGAGCTCTTGAAGTCAATGGTAAACCACTCCTTGACTTCCAGACAGGAGTAGGTTAACAAAAAATCAACAACAGCTTGTATTAGGCATGTGGTCCATGCAGGTCCAAGAAAGCATGGAGGAAAGAGACAGTCTGCACCTCAGAGGAAAACAAAATCATCCACATAGCTTTTTGTTGAGTGAGTGAATCAACAAGTCAGCCAGCATCTGCCCTGCTCATTTTCTTGGCAAGAATCCTTGTGGCAACAATGTCATATAAACTTTTCTTTGGAAAGACTTTGAATCAGCTAATTAGAAAAAAACTTAAAACAATAAGTGCAGTAGAAGGGGAAAAAAGCACACAGCCCAGGATTTAAATTTTCAGTCAGACCGTCTATATAATGGAACAAGCAACACAGCATCCCCATGAGATTACTACTTAAGCGATTCCCCAATATGTTCATAAACTCATCTACAAAAATCCTCCTTTCCCATTATCGGGCATGGTGTTGGATGCATTCCTTGAGTCACTTGTCATACCCAGTGGCCTTTATGAACATTATGTGGCTCTCAATCCTATGTCTACTTTTATTAATTTCAAATGTCCTTCCTTGGCTTTAATTTTTACATTTCATTTGGGCCTCTCTTGTCTTGAAGGGTGTTAGAGCTCTATAGCTACTTCACGAGCATGCTTCATGATGCTCCTGTGGTTTTGGGTTGTATTTGTAAGGGCAGCAATCCTTGAGGCCATCACTTCTGGCAACAGCTGGCAACTTCAGGTGTCTGATCTCAGGCACAAGAAAGGGCTGGATTTTCACACACAAGCAACCAAAAGTTCAAAAATTGGCAGTTGTTTGCAAAGCTTGAATAAATGCCATAAGTAATAGTATGTGCCTGGCTTCACAAGCCAGCCCATTCTTATGACTGGTGGGCACCTCTGAAGGAACACGGGCATAATTATGGTCAGAGAAATTTGAAGAGATGGTAGGAAAAGGCAAATAATATGGCTAACAACACAACATCTAAGCTATGTCCCCATGCTTTAGCCAAGCTTCTGAGCACTGTATTTATTGTTCAGTGTGGCTCCATTTCTGTTTGAAAGAAAGACGGGGCCGATCTGCCCTTAGAGATACCATCTCACCAGTTTCCACATCCATTTGTGCTTGCAGTAGCTCTGGGTTAAGTAACTTATTGGAGCTTTAATGCATATGAGTGACATTTTGGTGGCATCACTTAGGGCCATAATCTACCTTGCTATTGGGGCTCTTTGTTAGGTAACACTGGTTGTGGTAGCATCTCTCCTATTCTATTTGCCTTTCCCTTGCCTTTTTGGCTTCCTTAACAGTGAGTCCGGGAAGGCGGAGATGCTGGCAAGTGCTCTAAAGACTTTGCCAATCACTTCCCAGCCTTTCAATCTCCTTCTTTATGGATTTCCAGAAAGTGAGAATTCCCCCTATCAAAACTGCATTTCAATGCTGAAAAACATTTTTCTTTCAGTAGGACCCTGTAAGTAATTTACTTCATTTTCAGACTTTCTATAGAAGTAGATCTAAAAACATTCACATGAGACTTTCCACGAAACTTCAAAATACATTTGCCTACAAGAAAAATGATACCCCATTTTCAAAATTTTCTCCTTTTGAACTAGGACTGTTATAACCCACTGACAGTTCATGGCACATCCACACTGGATTAACAACAACAGAGGATAAACAGAAACTAGTGTGGCAGTGGGAGATAGTATCTGCTTAGGAGAGGAACCCTCTGCAGGAGTGTGGCAGTTCAACAGAGCCTGTGTTTCTGCTCTTTGTGATTCTCAGGGAAGAAGGTATACATATATCTAATCAGCAGCCCAGAGAATCAAAGCAGTTAATAGGCAGAAGTCAAGAAGGAGCATCTGAAGTATGAAGGAGAGTGTCCCCTGCCTTCACACACGCACAAAACCAAGGCTGAGGTGTTTACGGAGTTGCATGCATATTTTTCAGTCTGTCAGACACTCCCTGTGTGTGGGCTATTGTTTGACTGCAAGTTCTAATAAATAAGAGCTGACATTCAATAGAAACTTCTTAGCCCCCAGCTGCACAGGATGACAATCCAGTGGGGCCAAATTTCCGGAGGCCGTACGTGTGCCATGTTCTGGGGACTTCACCACGGCAAAGGTGACAGCTTATTGTTTGTGGGGAATGCATTGGCCACATTCTGGTGTGTATCTGAGCAGCCCTTTGCATCGCATAGCTAAATGACAGAGGCAATTAGAGGCAGAGAAATGAAGACTTGCAGCCTTCAGAGGAGGGAGGTCTGGAACAGTTTGTGCTGAGAGGGAAATCTGGAGCCATGGGCAGCTCTTTGGTGGTGGAAAACCAAGCTGCAGCTAAGAGCTGGAAGAGGAAGGAAGGTGGTTTTCTGGGAGAAAGGAGACAGTGCATTTGGGGCACCACTCCAACTCTGTTCCTTGTGTGGTAGGAGGCAAAGGCAAGGCAAATGATTGTGGGGCTCTAATGAAAAACACAGATTATTCAGTTGATTTAAGAAACCAAGTGCAGAAGTATAACATATTCAAAAACTTGTCTTTGGAGATTTATTAACAACAAACAAATAAAAGAGAAAGGTCAACTGCATTTAATATCATGTGGTATACTTGTATTAATAATCTCTGTGAAAATCTAAGTGAAACACCCTTTCAAAGCTTCTGGCTCTTTCTCCATTCTGTGGAGTTTTTTTGGGTTTGTGTTTGTAAAAGATCAGATGTCCCCATTTTACAGAGCATATTCTCCCACCCTACACAACAAAACAGAAACCCCTACAAGTAGAAAACAAGACAAAACACATTCCTCCTAAAAATGTACCCTTGTCCCTACCTGTTTCACAACTGTTTTCTTAACTGGAAAAGGATAAATTTACGGCATTGTATTGTATTTTGAAACTGAGTGATGCCTATGTGGAACCTCGAGGACTTGGGGACTGGAGTTTCTTTAAGTGTTAGATTCCTATGGGTCCTACAATCTGACAGGGACATGTCCCCCATGTACATTCTTCACCTCAGAGACCTCATGGTGATGAGGTGACAGAAGAGTGGGACAGAGTGACTGGCATGATGTCCTGGGTAGAAGGAGTTTTTTCCAGTCCCAGACCAGTGGCCTGTACCCACCACTTTCCCATAGTAGCCAACAAAGAGGGCATTAGAAGACACAGGCACTGCGGGGGGTTGGCACTTCCGGCTCTTGGACTTTGCTAAGGTACAATGGGTTGTCAACAGGGACCTGCATTCCCACCAGAGGTAGGAAAGAAACATCGGACAAGCTGCTGGTGGAGGATTCAGATGGGAGGAAGTGAGCATCATCTGTCACAGATTCATTCATGATTAACACCTAGGTAGCATAGGTGAAGTGGGCAGGAAGAGCTAAGATGCCTGAAAAACCCCTTTTGTCACCCTAGTTAGCAGTATGTGCTGTGCCCAGTTTTCGTTACTGTCACCCAACCCCGACTTAAGACCACATTGGTCACAAGGTATATGAACACATGCAAACTTCTCTTCTGTGTGTAATGTTTCATGGCTACTCCACTCCTCTAAAGATGTTCATACTCCTAGCGCCCCACTCCCAAGGGTGCCTAAGATACATCTGAAGCAAAACTCCAAATTCTTGAAGTGTTAGGACAGAGATATGTCATTCCAAAGACAGGTCCCACTGCTCCTGCATTATACCACTTCTAGGAAACTGATAGTAAGAATGTCACAGTATCCCCTGCTAGAAAGAAAAAAAAATGTGTTCCCCCCACCCTGGGCTTTATCTGCTTTTCAACACTGCAAACTGTCATCAAAGGTAAGAACAACAAAAGCACTTCTCTCTCCGAGCATCCAGCTCTGCTCCTCACCAATCCAGGGAACTGTTGCTGCAAGTACATTGCAGAAGAAAGAGGCTTTCTGATGATCACATACAAAATGGGGGCCAGAAATCTGAAAAAAGCTGAAAAGAAATGTTTTCTTTTTCCATAGAATTACCTGCTTTCCATAAGATTTCTTAATTTTCTTATAATAAATCCCTCCTATAAAGAAAAAAAAACCCAGCTGTCCCATGAATGTCTATGCTATCTCTTTGCTACAGGGCAATTCCCTTAAAGACTTTACAGACTTTTTCAGGGAAAAGCACTTTTTTTTTTCGTTTTTCTTTTGGTCCATTTTGCACTGCTGGAGAAAACTAGGAGAGCTTGGGTGGAGGTTCTGGCTCTCGTATGAGTAATAGCCTTTAGCTTACTTAAAGTTTCCTCTACTGCACATGCTATTTTGCTTCCCTCCCTTCCTTACATCCATGTGTTATGGTGCTATACGCTTCTAAACAGCAGCTGTGCTGTACCTCAGGAGAGACAAGGGATCTCTCACAGATCAAAAAGCACGCGATTAGCCAACACTTTTCTCACTGGTGCAGCCTGGGTATAGCAAACTGCTCAGCCCAGCCACGTGTAACCCTGGTCCTACAGTTTCCCAGTGAGAGTTTTGGTGTGCATGAAAACTGTTTCAAATGAATGGGGGAGGAGGGCATCGTTCTGCTGAGTCCCACGGCCAGTGCCGCAGTCCCTGGAGAGGGTTTTGCAGTAGTCCCCTAGGAATGCCAATTGCAGTGCATCACAGCCTAGGTTCAATGGAATAATTTTTAAACAGAGATGAAAAAAAACAGAGCTAACTGCATTCCATACTGTCATGGGCTGTCAAGTCAGCTGTTTTATGGAACAGGCTGGGATAATAGGCTTGTGCTACCCTGAGGTTGGATAGATTTCTGTTTTGCATACTGTTAAGCCTTTTTATTGCTCTCAGTTCAAGAGGCCACGCATGCTGCTTCTAAAGGTTAACCATTATCTGGCAGAATGGAAGAGGGGACAAAATGATAGTAAAACTAGCAGAATTGGGAATAAGACAAAGATTTTGTTAAAATGATTTTAAATGAGCCCTTCTTCATTATTGTGGAGAAGAGTTAGAGCAATTCTGCCTAGAAATACCCTCCTGAAGCTGGGATCGGTATAGAGATATGTCAGGAAAAATGCCTTCACCAAAGAGACCTTTTCCACCTTCAGTTCCTCTGTTGACAGGTTAAACAGACAAAAACACAGCCTGTGGGAAACCAGAAATGCAGAGGCAAAGTGACTTTCCAAAGGTCACCGCTGGGTCAGTTGCAGAGCCAATTCTCAGTTTAGGGCTTTAACTGACAGTTCTGCTTTGGTGTTCAGTTTTGTTCTTATTTTCAGCCCATGCAGCTCTGTCCATGCACGTTGGAAACACTCCACACAAGGCTCTTTTCCTCTCTTATCATTTTGTACACTGTGACAAGCTCAGTATCTCAGGTTCTGTTTTTCTTCCTTTCTCTTGCTCTGTAAAATCTGTAATTTCTTAAAACACTGCCTGCATTTATGAGTGATTTCTCACTCCTCGCAACTGGAGAGAGGGGAGATAATCGAAACCAAATGTTTCATTTGTGTTAATAATGAATGTCATTTTATTTTATGTCATGCTGTTTCATGCAAGAGCACTTCAAAGTGCAGAGAAGAATAGAGGAGAAGAACATCATAAAAGAGCACTGGAGGCCACATAATGAGAACAGATCACAAAAGGAGAAGCATTCTCAATCCAAACCTTGACCACAGTCTCACAAGAGGGTAAGATTTGAGAAGAGGAAAACATCATGCTGCAGGGCTTTCAACAAGAGGGGCTGTTTAGATCCTTGGAGGTATCCTGAGGCCAGGCACCTTCAGGGTTGAGATAAAGAGTGAATGTTCAGGCTTAGTCACCATGAGATGACAATTCCTCCCTCCTACCTACATAAAAGACCTTTCTTGGTATACCTGTGTTGGTACACGCCAGGGAAACCAATCAGATGGATGCTGATGAGGTTTGGCCTCCCCAGCAATGCTGCCCTCTCTCCTACCTTTAAATGCAAGTGGAAATCACCCAGTACCTCCCTCTTGGGGCGGAAGGCATCTGTTATCACCCTGTTACCATCATCTCTGTGCATGCACACATGAAGAGCCCACACCTCTGAAAGGGCCCTGGGCTAGGAAGTCAGAGAAGCTGAGGGTAGGAAGCAACCCAACATCAGCACATCAGTTGCAGCCTCAGGGCTCCCAGGTTCAGGTCACAACTCCTGGGCAGATAGTAATGAGTTATTTTGGTCCCCCAGTGCTCTGTAGCAGGTTGTTTATTGCTTGATTTCCCGCAGCTGGATTAAAAACACTCAGCAGTCATACACTTCATTTCACGAGTACCAGCTGCCCCAATAAAAGTTCAGTTGGGTGGCCATGCATAATCCTGATCCATTTGCTGTGGTGGAAAGGGTAAGACAAAGGCCTGGTATTAAAAGGCTGATGAGCTGCTGTCTGTAGTTTGGGCCAGCCCTAACTCAACATCAAATCTTCATTACAACTCAGTTTTAATTGCAAGTTTGTACTCTATTTTCTGTGGGAATCTTAGCTGATTTTGTACATAGGACCATCTGTGCTCATTTAATGAGATGTTATCCAAAGTTTTCTCCACTTTACAGTAGAAACACCCCTTGTGCTGTATTTATAGCACAGAAACCCCATCTAAAGACAGTAGTGTAAGTTTCCTCCATTTCCTTCTGCCCATGATTCATCTCAGCATCTGAAAATGTCACATCCATGTCTATGCCCCCTACAACTGAAGAGCAGAGACAGGTACTAGGGATAAAAAACACATCTGAGCCTTAGGTGCCCAGTGTGAGAGAGGCAGGACATGGTTTTTCAACATCCTCAGCATTTGATAGCACAGCTTGCTGTCAAAACACACAGTACTGTGTAGTCTTCATTCAGACATCCAATGTGAGGGACAAGATAAGTTCACTGACAACACCAAGCTGTGTGGTGTGGCTGATGCACTGGAGGGAAGGGATGACAACCAGGCTTGAGAGGTGGGCCCGTGCAAACCTCATGAAGTTCCACAAGGTCAAGTGCAAGGTTCTGCATGTGGGTTGGGGCAATCCCATGCACAAATATAGCCTGGGCTGAGATTGGACTAAGAACAACACCAAGGACTTGGGAGTTTTGGTTGATGAAAAGCTCAACATGACCTGGCAGTGTGTGCTTGCAGCTCAGAAAAACAACCGTATCCTGGGCTGCATCAAAATCAGAGTGACCAGAAGGTAGAGGGAGGTGATTCTCCCCCTCTGTTTCACTCTCATGAGACCCCACCTGGAGCACTGTGTCCAGTCCTGTGGTCTCCAACATAAGAAGGACATGGAGCTGTTGGAGTGAGTCCCGAGGAGGGCCATGAAGATGGTCAAAGGGCTGGAGCACCTCTCCTATGAAGAGAGGCTGAGAGAGTTGGGGTTGTTCAGCCTGGAGAAGAGACAGCTCCAGTGAGACCTCATAGCAGCCTTCCAGTACCTGAAGGGCCTACAGGAAAGCTGGAGAGGGACTGTTTACAAGGGCATGGAGTGATAGGACAAGGGGGAACAGTTTAAAACTGAAAGAGGGGAGATTTAGGTTGGATATTCAGAGGAAATTCTTTCCTGTGAGGGTGGTGAGACACTGGCACAGGTTGCCCAGAGGACTTGTGGCTGCCCCTCCCTGGCAGTGTTTAAGGCCNTGAAGATTTAGCAGTAGTGAGCTGTGCAGCCTCATACAGGCACTCAGTGGCAGAGGGCTCCTATAACTGCCTCCTTCATAGCAGCATTGAGGTTCTTCAACCATAACATCCTATTAATACATCCTGATTTTTTCTCTGCACAGCCTCCAACCAGGGAAACAGAGCAGTGCATCCTATTTGATGCACTCAATCATTGCAACATTCACATTTCATCCAGGTTTACTGCACCTGATGGACTGTCTCAGCCTTCTTGCTGCGTGCTGCTTCTCTTAGTCAGAGGCACTCCTGAGATTTATAGATCAAAATCTTGCCTCCACAAAACCCAATGGCAAAAGCTGCCATGTTTTCACTGTACAGTATAGTGTACTCCAGTTCTCTTTTTGGTCCTGTCTATCACAATATTATCAAGCACCCAGATTATCAGAGAAAAACTTTCATTAATTGGAGCATTTATGGAAAGCAGAACCTCTAATAAAATAATAATACAGTACTTTTATTTACACAGCTCCCCCAGAGCCAAGGCACTATATAACATAATGAAACACTTATACTGAAAAAATGAAGACCCCAAAGAATAAGTTTCAAAAATTAAATCTCCTGGATAGCTTTTGCCTTTGGGCCAGGTTACACAGCCACAGCTCACATTGAATGAAACCCAAGTGAAGAAGGAGTCGAAATCAAGAAGTCTGCAGAACACCTCTCATCCTTAGAGGTGGACAGGGGACCCTGTGGGTTATGTTTGTACACAACAAGTCT
>VZRW01005538.1:88694-127093 GCA_013398125.1 Aegotheles bennettii
TGTTTGTACACAACAAGTCTGCATCCAGATTGCTGCAGGCTGCTGTTTGGTCACAGTGAGGTCTCATTTTCTGTGTGCAATACTAGAGCAGGGCCCTTGCTCCACCAGCAGCACGTTTGGGGCTATGTGTGTCTGCAGCCGTAGAGCTGAAACCTGATATAGGATGCCTTTAAAATAACAGGACTCAACTTCTCAAAACCTTGAGTGGGAACCCTTCCCCACAAGCCAAAAGGTCTATGAAATTAGAAGTTGATTCACTGATATTGATGGAGGCTCTGAGCCAGGTCCTATGAATGGTGTATTTCCCACATGACCCCGCCCTCATGACCAAGGCCTGATGAACCATGTGTTGCAACTGGGGCAAAGCACAAAAAATCTGGAGTGCCTGATGGGCTCCCGATGGTCCCTGCTGCTTTGCTATCCAGCCCCAGGTGGCTCAGCCCATCCCTGCTGTCCTTGGTCTGCTTCCCCTGCAGCTGGAGACCTCTCTTTTCTGATCCAGCACCAGAAAGAGCTGCAGGTGCATGGAGTGTGTGGGGCACACCAGCTCCATCCCACAGGAAAGCCCATGCATTTCTTCCCACCCTACCTGATCCTGCTTTCCCACAGCTCTCCCTGACCTCCAGAGTTGACCCAGAATCTGGCAGTGCCAAAGAGAAACCTTCCCACCAGCAGTGGTGTGGGATCTCACAAAACATGGGTGCCAGCTCTGCCCTTGGAGCTGCAGAGGCTCAGGAGCAAGAACTTTGTCAAGGCTGGGTGCTGCAGCATTTCTGAACACTTAGGATCTATTAATCTGGTGCCTTCAAAACGTCACCCTTCTCTCCCAGAGCTTCTCATAAGTAGACCCTTCGGAAAAAGGTGATTTATTTTCAGCATGCCTTAGCAAAGATATTTATTAGAAAGCCTTAGATACTGGAGCCAAAATTTGGTTTGCTAACACCACTTATATTGCTATTCTAGGGTTAATGATCAAATTGGAATTTAATATCCTGCTTCCCTCTCAAACAATTTCATATTAATTGTGCTGCTTTGCTATGATAAAATTTAATATCCCTTCTTATCCAGATTCTCGTACATTACAGCCCTTCCTACATGAGATCTTGGTAAATCTTTTTTTTTTATTCATTTATATTTTATATATAGGAAAAGTATCCCCAGATTAGCAGCACAGGTTTGGGGGATTTGCTGGCTACACCATCCTGGCTCTGCCTGTTTTCAGTTCAACATGTGGAACAGACACACACTTCAAGCCTGCAGGATCCAGTCCACAGCCTGTGTGTGTGTCAGTGGAAAATTTGCCACCAGTTTTGAAGGGACTTGGGTTCTTCCTGATGGAGAAGGGAAGCACAGATAAAAAGGCTAAGTGAGGGTGTATGCAGGTAGCCTCATGTTGTGCACATGTCTGAATCACCCCATGGTATGCAGTGATTCCTCTTTGCTGCATTTCTTATCGCCCTGAATTTAGAGCAGAAACGAAGGTACATCATTAGTACTATCCCAGCACAACCTTCTCTAGCCAAAATATTTCTTTAGGAGTATTATTTTTTGGCTTAGAAAAATCCTCTTTTTGGTCTTGTTTTGTTTTGAACAAGTGTTTCCCAAAAGTATTTCCCAACTGGATCATAAAAAAAAATATCTACATTGCACTGAAAAAAATAATCAGTCCCTGCTGTTAAACTCTTATATTCTGAAAGCAGAGTTAATGAAATGAATATTGTCTAATTAAAGAGACCTTTGTAACTGTAGGATCAAACCTTCAGATGGAAGTCATCAAGTTGGAATAGTATGAAGCTGTCAGCTGAGGCTGGATCTAGCTGTTGAACCTGCATTCCCGAGCAAGACACTGAGGTCAGGAGATGGGTTTTTAATAAGAAACCCTAGCCTGACACTTGAGAAAACCACTGGGCTTTGGAAACTCTTTGTCCTTAACAGGACTAAGAGCAGGCTGAAGTCTTGCCAAGCTCTTCGCCATCTCCCCCTCCCACCAGTTGCAACATCTCTGCCTTTGGAGCACTGTGACTGACAACAGGGTTGATAGCAGTTTAGATCTGCTCTTGAAGCTTCAGGTCAGCAGGCAGTGCTGCTTGTCAGAGCACCTCTGTGGCCCTGGTTTTGTCAGCATGTAGAGGTTCGAGCAGCTCTACCTGTGCTTTTTGGCTCCCACACCTCAATCTTCTGCTGCAAAGCCACTATAAACCTGTCTTAAGCAGGCAGCCTCTAAGCCAAATTGACTTATATGCCAATGGAAACAAAATATATCCAGGAATCTTCCATGGTCTTTTGTAAGTAGGGTAGAGAGTTTGCACTTCGGTGCTTGACTGCATGCAAAAAGCACAGATTTTTAACATTATTATTACTATTGGATAACATTAAAGGGTTTATTAAATGTGACCCCCTGAACATGAGGGAAAGGCATTTTCATCTCTCAGCAGGGATAAGGAGCACACTGAGCTCTTGAAGAGAAGCCTAGTAATGTTGCGAGACAAAAAAGGTTTTCCTACAGGATACTCTGTAGGATTACACTGATTAAACTAAAGTCAGGGCTTTGTAGGAATGTGTCATCTTCTTTAAAATCTGATAGGAAGTTTCTGTTTGAAAGGGTTACAAATGCTAAATATTAGCTGAACATTTCCAAAACATAATTTTTCAGAAATTACGACTGAGAGACATGCTGATGTCCTAATTTGGGAAAAGAGTTTTTTTAAAAAAAATTGGAAATCTGGGGAAACAGAAATTCTGCTCTGTAACGTCTATGTAGGCACAACCCTGTCTTAAAATAAGTAATGTATCTTACTGTCTTGAAAAAAATTGGCTGAGACACATTCAGTACTCGGACTCCAGTGAAGTTTTGTTTAAACAGGGAATATAAAATTCAGTTTCTACAATGCGAACAATAATAGTTCTAGGGCTTAGAATATGTAGTTAACACGCATCTGGAGGGCTGTTTTAGTTTTTAAATATAAGCTCTCAATTGCTCAAGCAAAAATACACATTTTTATATGCAAGTGGTTAGTCAAGCGCCTAGGCAATTCTGCAAGAATGAATTGGATGACATAAATAGTAATTTCCTATTCAAAATCTGGATAATATATTTGTACTTACTATAGCACATGTGTAGCTCATGGTTGATGTGCAATTCATAACTCTTTCTTTAAAGAAAAGATGAATGATTGGATCTGTGCATTCTCAACAAAACCAGAAGTGAGTACCTCTTTTAGGAAAAATGTCAAATCTGCATTGGCTTTTCCTATTTTGCCAGCACTCAAAGGAGGAAAGGAAAAACTGTGTGGTTATCACTGAAATATTTAAGAAGCTGATGTTTATCTTTCATCAAATAATAATTCCATTTGAATATTAGTGCAGTCAATCAGAATAAGAATACTTGTACAGACACAGAAAAAGTGTGAACTGTATATGAAACATGGATAACGAAAAAAAAGTGTGAACAATCCTGAATTAATAATTTAATTTTTCTTCAAGAACAAAACCTATGTAAAAACCCAGGTAAAAACCCAAGCAAAACTAGAAATACTTCCAGTCCACCTCTGTTGCGTAGCTACAACTGTGTTTTCTTCATGGTTGTGGCAGGACCAGGTCTGTTGCCTAACACACATGTGCTTCCAGGTATGTCAGTATGGAGGAGGATCTTTTGCCAGCTGTGGTTTGGTGGGTTAACCATGGCTGGCTGCCAGATGCCTACCAAGATGTTCTCTCACTCCCCCATCTCCACCGCACAGGAGAAAATAAGATGAATAAACTCATAAAACCAATACACCTGCTGTTCTCAGAGACAAGTTGAATGCCTCCTGCTTTAAAAATCAGCAACAAATACTCTGGAGCTGTAAGCATGAGAGGTGAAAAAATAAGGACAAAGCAAAATCCTAACAGTCAAATGCTGACTTCCACGGGGGACACATAGAAATTAGCTGGTGATACTAGGCTTCCTAATGTCTCTGGCTGAGTGGATTTGTTAGGTCTCTGACATATTTCTTAAGCAATGAATTTAGGAGCTGCAGCTAGACTACTGAAGACGTAAGTAATCCCACAGCAGAGCTTTGCCATGGCATTGTTCTGAAATTCCTCTAGGAATCTTTGTTCTGAAACGTTATCTGACAACTTTTAGCTGTCCTTGGGCAACAAGACAACCTTTCAGTTCTGCAGAAGATCTGTGAAGATCATGCTAATGGGGCCCTCAATGACATGGGCAACTCACCCATCACAGTCACACAGGAACATAGGCATATAGGCGTTAGGGGATTTAAGGATGGGGGAAAACCCTTCAACACAGAGGACCATGGGTTAGAACTACTCTTTGTACCTTCTATGCATTACTAGAGATTAGGGATTGAAAGCAGCCCTGCTGACAAGGATTTGAGTGTACTGGTAGGTGAAAGGTTGGACATGAGTCAGCAAAGTGCACTTGCAGCACAGACGGTCAACTGCATCCTGGGCTGCATCAAAAGAACTGGGACCAGCAGGTTGAGGGAGGTGATTCTGCCCCTCTGCTCTGCTCTGGTAAGACCCCTCCTGGAGTACTGCGTCCAGCTCTGGAGCCCTCAGCACAGGAAGGACATGGACCTGTTGGAACGAGTCCAGAGAAGGGCCATAAAAATGATCAGAGGGCTGAAACACTTGTCCTAGGAGGAAAGGCTGAGAGAGTTGGGGTTGTTCAGCCTGGAGAAGAGACAGCTCCATGGAGACCTCATTGCCACCTTTCAATACATAATGGGGGCCTATAAGAAAGATGGGGATAGGCTTTTTAGCAAAGTCTGTTGTGACAGGACAAGGGGTAATGGTTTTAAACTGAAGAAGGGGAGATTTAGGTTAGACATAAGGAAGAAGTTCTTCACCACAAGGATGGTGCAACACTGGCACAGGTTGCCCAGAGACGTGGTGGATGCCCCATCCCTGGCAGTGTTCAAGGTCAGGTTGGATGGGGTCCTAAGCAAGCTGATCTCAAGGGGAATGTCCCTGTGCATGACAGGGGGGTTGGACTAGATGGCCTTTAAGGTTCCTTTGAACTCAAGCAATTCTGTGATTCTGTTATTAATCTGTGGAATAGAGCTGGACTGTTATTTTGGGTTCAGTGCTTTCCCTTTGACAGCTGAAGGTTTGAGCAGCTCATTCAACAAATAGTGAAATCACTTTCCTTGCTTTCCAGCCTACTTTTTACTTCAGATATTGGCTTTGTAGAGGGATTAGAAAGCTTAAACCCAAATTCTGTCCTTTATAGTGACACAGCTGTCTCTGAGGTCATGGAAAGTTGTAGTCAACATATCTGAGTCTAGCATTTGAGCAAGGGCTCTTATTCAGTCATTTCCAAAGGAGGCCAGTCACTGACAAACATATGCCCTGCAGGAAAGGATGCCAAAATGCCAGTTGTTCTCTGTGAACGTGCTGGAAACCAGCAGGGACAGCAGAGGTTCAGCTGTGCTGTGGCAGAAATTGTCCTGTGAGAGTTGCAGTTCAGTCATGATCCTCAGGTTGGAGATATTTCAGGTGATCACAGCTGATGTGAGGGCTGCTTGGTGGTCTGAATTGTAAGCTCTGAGAGGAGTTGAGTCAGCAGGGGCAGAAAAAATTGGCACTGCTGGATCACCCTAGCACATAGGTGTTTGCCCAGCCAGCCCAGCCCCTCTCCCTCATCCCCCCTGCAAAGCCCATTTTCATGCCCTGTCTGGGAATGAGTCCCACCTCACTTCTGGCCCCTGGGATTTCTGAGATACATGGCATATGTTTTGCAGCTCTTTGCCATATGAAGATTTCATGATGAAGGTCCAGATGGCCAGGATGGCCACCCCTTGTAGGCTGAGAATGGTGCTTTGAGGCTGGGGGCCAGTTCATTAGCTGGAGCAATAGCCAGCAGAGCCTTGGGGATTTGATTAGAGAGTTAACAGCTGGAACCCAAATTTAAGACACAAACCTTGGACTAGCACAGGCTGGAAACACCAAGTCAGATAGGGCAGAGATGTCATTTGAGTGCCCTGTGGGTGCTGGCAGGTAAGCAGACATTCCCAATGGCAGGGATGGTGCGTGAGATATAGCTGTGGAGTAAGACTGTTCTCTTCCTGCTTACCCTTTGCAAGTCTCAAGTGGGTCACTGTCAGAGCTACTACTAACAGGTGACAAATCAAACCTGATCATCTCCCTGCCTCACTGGTCAGTGATTCACAACTGCAACTGCTCCTAATAAGACCTACTCAAATAAAACTGGAGGGATCCTTTACCTGCACACCTTTAGTGTCTCAATGAATTCCTTCCTTGTTCTCCTTCCCCACCCTGCTGATACCTACTGACAAGAGCTGCCTCCACATACATTATGCAGGGCATTTTGAAACTGTTTGCTGCTTAGCAAAGTCCAAGTTGCAGCATAATAACGTGCAGGAGGTTCCTAGACATAATGAAATGTCAGACTTCGTGTATGTCAAGCCAGTAAATGCAGGCTGATTCATAAAACCACCTGAACAAACAAGTTATTAACACTCATGCAGTCATAGAGGACATTGGGAAAGCGAAGAACAATTAAAAGGGGAAAGGCATCCTCTTTTATGGAGCCTCATTTCTTGGAGTTGAAATGAAGGAACAGGGAGTCAGAAGTAACTCAGGTTAGTGTTAGATGTTTTGATCCCTTCCTTCCTCCCCTTTCTCCTCTGGAAGATGCTCTACATCACTGAACTTCTCCTGGGCTTTTGGGATAAATGGGTTTGACTGCATGGACCTATTAAATATTATAGTTGGAGCTTAAATGTATTTGGAAATTTGGACAAGAGACAGAAATGTTGAAAGAATTGCCTAAAAAAATCCCAGACAGAGGAGGATTAAGCAGTCAGCTGGGTATGTGACACATAAGAGGTTCTAAGGATCTAAAACAAGGGCATAGTTTTAAAGATTTTTCAAAATCAGGTAGGTCCCACTGAGCTGAAAAGTACCTTGTTGTTTCTAGTTTGTGGTCTTGTGCCTTTGCGCGTGCATACATAATTAGAAAATCAGACTATATTTCCACTTATGAAAATGCAGCCTGGGGTCCAAGTGTTTTCTGAGCCTAAATGAGACAGTCAGTATTATGGCAGAATCTTGTGGGAGAGAAGGCTATGCATGAAACTGATGTCTTTCACTTCTCAGCTCAATGGTTAAGCGAGAACTTGTCTTTCTTATCCCTCTGCTGATACTGAGTGATATGAACAGCAGTCACTCAAGATCAAGTCAATTGGAAACTTCAATTCTGAGTAGTACAGATGTTGACAAGGCATTATATTGATGTAGCCCTCTGCCCCAGGACAAGCTGTCTCTGTTGCAGCCTTTGATGCTGAATTCCCTGGGAAGTGACAGTGCTCTTCCGCAAGTCTTTCAAATAAGTGGACAAAATACCTAAGAAAAAAAAGGAGTAGAGGATGAATAGATGGCAAAAATACATATATATTTATAATATGATAAATTTTGGCTAGCTTTGTACTGAAGAAAAAAATAATTCAAGGTTAATTGAAAGTTATGATTTATCATTGGTGATGTTTCCAGTATCAGGGAGTGGCTGGAACTTGATTAAGTGTTTTCAAAACTGTTCTGCCTCATACCATTGATGGCACCTGCGAAGATCATCCATATATGTTTTCATTTCTCTGTAGCTGCAATTGGCTCTGGCACTGGAACAGTAAATTGCAGAGTGCCATTCTGCAGAGATGCTGGATGTGTGGAGCTGCACAGTCCTGCTGCACTGTCAGAGGTGAGAGCAAGCACCTTCCCCCTCATCGTCTCCTCTCTTGCGAATGCACGCCATCACTTCTCAGGAGGGTGACTGGTTGAATTGCTTTTTCTTTTCATAGAAAAGGCCAGAGGCAGGGAGGGAAGGGGAGGAGAAGCATAATCCAAAACGAGCAGGTGTCTTCTGAGCCAAATGAACTGCAGGGAGGTCAGGCACAGCATGTTCTCTCCAAAGACGGCCTCCGCGAAATCCCTGACAAAATCCTTGCTGTGTGGTAAATCCCCCAGTGGAGTATCAAGTCTGCTGCTCCTGCTCAGAATGAGAAATACTCTGCTCAGCCAGCACCAGCGATGCTCTAGAGCCAGCCCTGGCCAACCCAGCCTTCTGCTGTCTCCCTCTGGGCAGTGGCCAGCAGGAGCACCAGTGCAGCGGCGTGGGGAGACATCACAGGTCCTAGGATGCCTGGCTGGTTTTGGTGGCTGCTGGTGGGATGGAGAGGTTCCAGTCTGGCAAGGAGGCAGCTGGGCTCGGAAGCAGGATGGCTGTAGGACACTGTGGCCCCACTGAAACAGGTGGGGAAACTCTGGCTCCCCTCTGGCTAGACAAAGTGTGTTCCCACCTTCGCTGCCCATACACACAAATCCCCTGCTTCCCCAATGCTGCTGATAAACGGCCACCTGGGACCATTAAAGCCTTTTATTTCTGTAACTGGAAGCACCCTGCAAGCACAGGTTTGGGCAGACCTCTGGGACAGCTGACTGGAGAGCGAGCAAGCAGGGTCTGGGCGATCTGGCCTCGTGTGGAGGCTTTGCTAAAGGTCAGTATGATCATAGCATGCCTGACACTGGGGTCATCCCACTGCTGTGTGGACAGCCTGAAATCCCTGGGGTGGTGACAGACAGCCCGTGCTGCTTTGTGGTGAAACGGGGGAGGGCAGTGTGGCCTCTGAGCTGCCATGGCTGCAGCGCTCAGCCCCCCATAAATCTTGTGCCTCAGTTTCCCTTGAGCAAGGCAGGAGTGCTGGCACTGACACTTGCATAGAAAGGGGAAAACAATCATGTGTTGAATGTGTTGAGGAACTAGAGGTGAAAAGCTTTCCACTTAATAACACATGGCAATAAGAAGTTTCAAGACAAAATCAGGAAAAGGGAGGGAGGCAGTTTTCAGTGGAAAGGTTTTGTCTATCAGCAGTTCAGATCTGTTTTGATATTAATAATCAAGACTCACTTTTTCTTTCTTATTTTCACTGGCATTATTTCTTTCTATCTGATTTAATTAGTGAAGAGCCTGCTGGCTTCCTTGTTGAAGCAGGTGTTCCGCGTCCTTCCCCTTGGCAGGCAGTACCTGCACTTAGCTCCAGGCAACATGGCAGCCTCTTGGTCAACATTTGGTGGGTGTAATTAAGAGCTGCCGGGACTTACTCTACTTCCCTGCAGGTGCACAAGCTGGCATATGTTTTCTGACCAGCTATATCCATTGTACGTGTATGCAGGGAAGGGAGTATTGCAGTGAAAGGCACTGCAGGGGCAATGGTACCACCATGTGAAGATCTGCTTTCTTAAACAGCCCTGCAAGAGATGCTTAGTTCTGTAGATGTTGCCTGACACCATGGTTTCTTCCTGGCCACAAGCTGTGCCTCATACGCCATCCCACCAACCTCCCAGCACCTTCCTGAGAGCAACATAGCACAGCTCAGTGTTCATATCAGGCTCCAAGACAACATTTCTGATTTCTGAGGCTTTTAATTCACAATGAATTAATTTGGAATTAAAGAAACTCAGAGAGGCAACACCACCTCACCAACCCCCACACAAAACCATGAAAGCATCTGTGAGGATATTCCACAAAGCTGTGCACTCGCTCTGTGCACAACCTGATCCTGCCAAGGAGCTGAAGGGAGTAGCATATTGCTTCCTGCTGGCTTTGGCAAAGATGGCACAGAGAGCAAGTGTTCAGACCTGTTCAGGAGCAGCATGGAGATCCCACAAGTCTAGTGTGTTGGCCAAAGATGCCTCTCAGGCCTGGAAGGCAATTCCAAGAAGTGCTGTGTCTTGAAGTGGGAGGACTTTGTACAGCACAGAAGTTTGTCACAGCTGTGACCATGAGGTGTGTACCCAAACAGCATCATGTGCCTGGGGAATTGTAGAGGATTGAAGGAAAAGATAGAAACTGACAGTGTGATAAGGCTGCAGTATATATGATGAGTAACAGAAGAGTGGAGCTAAGCAAAGCACTTGCTAGGATAGATCTAGACACCAGGGAGGGGAAACACAAGTACCACCAGTCCAGAGCAGGATCTTATTGCTCCTTCATTTAGCCCAGTACCTCATGGGTAGGAAAGATTTCACCGAGCACATTTTTCTGTAGGACAGGGAGAGGAGAACTGGTCTGAGGGCTCCTGGTTCACTAGCAAGATACCTCTTATATCACTGTCAGAATGACAAAGGTTTGCAAATTCTACTGACAACCACTGCCATGGTGCTCAGCTTTGCCCCATTCCCCAAGACAGACATACATGCTGAGATCCTGCAGCATTTACAAGGCTTTGTTTACATACTCCAAGCTTTAAGCACTTGCAATTTTGTGGCCTGCCCCACACACCCTAATAACTTGTCCTTAACAGTTATCTCTGGATTTGAAACTCCTATAAAAACAAAAACAACTGGTTTTGGCTGCTCTGCCAAACAGTCTCTCTCCATAAAAAGGAGACTGATTTTTCTCTCTGGGTAAAGCAAAAGGTTACAACAATATTTAGTTTGAACTTTCTTGAGATCAGGCATTTATTTTCGCTCACTCCCTCAGCATGTGCGTGTATACATGGAAAGTACCTTGAAGTGAGTCAGCATTACTCAAAGTGAATCATTGGTCACTGCTTCTCTGGGACGTTCATTCAGTGTTTCATGCGAGTTTTCTCTTCCCTCCAAACCAGGATGGGATTATTTGTGCTGCTTCCAGACTGCTTTAGACATTAAGACACTGGCTTAGAAAGCAAACAGGGGACTATCTCATACCCACTGGTATCTTCGGGGAAGGCTTGGTAATGGACCACTACTACAGCACTAACGAGAAATAGAAATGTTGTTTTAATCTTCTGTCCCAAACAAGAGGCATACTTCCATCTGGTTTAGCCTGCAGCATCACAGAAGCAGCAGTATCTCCAAATAGAAGCAGTAGAAGTGTCAGAGCTCTTACCTCTCTTCCTGTCATTAGATCAGGCACCCTTTCAAGTCCCAGGGTAATGTAGATTTTTAAGTGAATTTGGAGGGCAGCTGAGACACACAGGGGAAAGAGAAAGATCTGCATAGCAAGGACTTTGGAGAGGCAGGTTTAATTTCCTATCTGCTCTTCAGATTCAATTCTCAGGGTACATGCCAGTATGCAAGGATAAATTTCTGATACTCCAGATAAGTTGTCCTTGTCAGGAATGATCTCAAAGCACCTGTTTTCTCTGTGAGCCACTTCATTCTATGGACACAGGAGCTGTTACTCCTTCTTTTTGTCAACTCTCTGTGATACTGTCCGGAGACTTTTTCTTCCCATTTCAAGAAACCACAGCCTTTGCTTTCAATCACCAGCTTTCAAACACCAGCTCCCACAATAACCTCCTGATAAGGATCTTATTCTCCTTTTTAGCAGTCTCCTTCCTTTCCAGCAAAGTATGGTGACATTACCCTACCCCAGGATTACAAGCAGCAATGTCCCAGCCTCACTCTGTGAGCCTTGGTAGCACCTCTGCAACAGCCAGGACGCCTCTGCCAGGGCTGCTTACATGGGTGACTCCTTGGTGCTTTCCAGGAGAGGCCCAGCATGATGCTTTGAGCACAGGGGAGGAAGGAGAACATGTCCTGTCTCACCCACAAGGCTCCTGGGCCTTACAGGACCTGGCCCAGGTGACAATTGCTCCTTGATGTTGCTTCTCTGTCTCCCTGTGATGGAGTCCAGCCCTCTCCAGATAATCCATATTTCCTCAACCCATCAAAGGAGATAACCATGGTTGTAATCTACCTTCTCTAGTTTTAGACAACATTCATGATGGGAGTGCTGCTCTTGGAGTGAGACTTCCTTGTACCGCCTGCAATTTCCACTAAAACTGAAGTACAGAAGAAAATTCAAATTTAGTTTACTTTTTCAGACAAAAGTGATCCTATTTTGTGGAGTACGGGTGAAAAATATGAGTTTTTGTGTGTTTTCAATTTCTTCAAACAGTTTCACATTCAATACGGGTGCAAGGCAATACATTTATGTTCAATATATGATGAGGGAAAGGTATGTGTGTGGATCTGCCAGTCTGGTGATCCAGGGCTGGTACCAGAACAGAATCCACGGAGTGTTTTATGCTGCTCAGGTCAGCCTCAGTGATTCCACAGTACTGCCCATTACTCTAAGATGCATGGGATAGATGGGCAATTCTGGTAGTGAGTAAGCACCCAACTGGTGCCTCTCAGGAACTTTCTCCCTGGCCATGTACTTAAATCATGTTCAGTCACCCCTGTGGTTTTGACTCTTTCAAAAGGGGGGTGCAGCTGAGGATGGAGACAGGGTGTTCAAGAAATTCAGAAATGAGGCCAGCAGAAGCTGGCCATGATGAGTGGAAAGGGGGGATTTCCCTTGCTAGCTGGACTGTTTCTCTTCTTCCCTTTGTCGGCCCCATGGGGGCTCACTCAGGAGTTGTAGGGCTGGAGCTGCTCTCCATGCCTTGTGCCAGTGGGAGAGGGAAAGGCAGCCAGGGAATCTCTGGAGCTCACTGCCTTTGGCTGGAGGGAGGGCAAGGAAGAACCCTCCTAGTGAGTGGCCTGGGAAAAAAAAAAGAGAGAGAAGGGAAAAAAAGTTAAAATAGGGACAAGAGCGCTGGCATTTATGAATGACTTGGCATTGCATCTGCTCTTGGACGTGGTAACTGACACAGAGTTTCCAGAGGTCTCATGTGTCCGAAGGAGGGTGGCTAATATGCCCAAGATGCCTGTTGCTTTAGTCACTTCAGTTCCGGAGAAAGGCTGGGGGTGGGGAGAAAAAAAACACCATCGCTTACAAAGATTTTTTTATTTCTTTTTTAATAGAAACTGATTCTGTGTGTCTGTGAAGGAACTACACCTACAGGGGTGATGTTTAGACAACCTATCTGTGCTGTATGGGAAAAGACAAGAGGTGGATTGGAGTTTATGATCTTTAACCATTGGGAATTCAGCATATGGCTGAGCTGCTGAAAAATTGGTATTCTTAGTTTTGAATATGGGGCATTATCAGACACTATTTACTCTCTTATTTTACCACGCTTGAAACTTGCTTTGTGTTTGTAAAGCAGCTGAAAGCAACAGCAACCTCATCATAATGGGATCATCCTGTATACTACATTTTCATATAATGATATTTCATGAAATTCTTTCTTAAATGTACTGATTGCAAAATTCGTTGGAATAAAAGGCAGCCACATAACTAAAAGTCAAAAAGCTTTGTCAGCTGAGCTTGTGAAAGCAGGAAAGGGGAGAAATCCATGTGATCCTTCAAAGATGGAGACAGTGTGGGAGAAGGCACTGAGATAGCCTGTGCTTAGTCCACTTGGGAATGGCTTCAAATTAAATTTAAGCACAAGCCTGTAAATAAACCTGAAAGCCATGTACCTAAAACCCATTTTGAATTAGGTTTTGTGATGACTGAGATGGAAAGAAAAAATAAGTGAAACTAACCACAGAACCACAGCTTTTGATGACCTTGGCTATAAAAAGGGCAAAGACTTAGGGGGAGAAAAAAAAATGTTCCTATTGGTTTTGCATGTGTTGTGGCTGACTGGGATTTATTCAAGCAAGACAGGTCTTGCAGGAAGATGGACAGACCAGGGGATGTAGAAGGAAGTCAGTAAAACTAGGATTAAGCTCAAACACAGGACTAGAAAAGCTTGTGAGTTTCGAGTCTCTTAGAGGACAAGGTGAAGGAATATTAATAATCCCTCTGAGATATTCTATGCAACAAGAAAATAAAGTCTGCCCAATCCAAAACGAAGTTCTTCAGTAAGAAATTTCACTGAGCAAAGATGCTGCTGCATCCTTCCCAGAGAGAAAGTATTAGAAAGGACTTGTAAAATGGCCTTTTGATGATTCAGTATCTTTACTGTATGCCACCATAACAGATTGCTATGTTAGTGACCCTGCATAGTTTTTCTAACCACAGACCAAAGAATGATAATTACATATCTCAGTCCCTCTTGAAATGGTGTCTTTTCCACTTCCAGAATGTTGGAACCATAAAAAATAGTTACCTAACATTTTCTTTTTCAGGAGTACCAGTATGAATTCTCTATCTTAAGCACATATACTCTAGATCCCAAATCTTTGTGGCACAAGAGCCCGTGCAGTCTTTGACAACCATCCAGACTTATACCTTCAGAGGAGCTGGGTACAGAATTTAAATCAGACTAGACTTTCCACTGAAGGATAAGCATTTTGCACATGTGTAATCCTGTTTAAAAGTTAGCCTAGTGCTTTCTTTTCTATCTTTTTAGTGATATACCATTGGATAAATTGCAGAATAATTTCAATTTTTAGCCAATAGTAGTGGTTAAGCTATTTTTTTCATATTATTTTGTAGGTTTCCTCCAGTAGTGAGAAAAGAAAACAGAAGCCTGACCACTGACATTTTTTTTGCTATAAAATGTTATCGCATGGGACTGCCAGGTCACAAATCTTTGTATTCCTAAGGTCATCTGCACAAGGTCACACAACAATGGACCACTCTCATATTCTCCATTGTTTCCACAATTCATTTTTAAATGCTGAGGAAGCAATGAAGTTCACACTATCTATACTTAGGAGTTAGTCCACAGACTAATATGTCATCAGAATGCTTTTTTCAATTGCTGTGAAAAGGTATTGATTACATTGCAAGCATATCTGAAGATTCTGAATGGGAATGCATATCTGAAAGCTGATGACAAATGTGGTTTGCTTTGATTGGCATTGTTTCTGATTCTGCTTTTCCAGTTTCTCTCCAAAACCTTAATTCTACAGTATATGTGTTTTGCAGTCATGTTCCGAATGCACAGTGTTGGTGATATTGAGAAAGAACTAGCTGACAAAAGTTTTTTTCCATTGGACAAAAATATTGAAAACATTTTAAGCTCTCAAGATCATTCATATTTTCCTTTCCTCTTTCCCAATTTTCTATTTGAAAACAAATAGAAGGAAAAAAGGTTACATTCATGGATTTTTATGTTTCTGAAATCTTTGGACATTTAGATAGAATCAACAAACGTTATCAAAACACTTCTGGTTCTAGATGTCTTGCATGCAGTCCTAGGAAAGGATAATTGTTGCTTCTTTACATTTTTAATGGAAATTTTTGTGTAGGCTCACATTTCCAGCAGGCCTGTTCAGAAGGGTATAGGATAGTGCTGCAGTTGCCCAGCCAACACAGCTATGAAATGTGCACAGTATTGAGAGGGGCAAACCGCAGATTTGCACAACAGTACAGCAATGCCATCTGTTTTGCTCTGCATTTATTTTCTTAGCTGTTCTTAACATTTGGGTTGTTTTTCCGGCTGCTGCTAAGCACCAGGCTGACATTTTCATGAAACTACCTATCATGGCACCCAGGCTTTGCTGTAATTCTTCACCATTTTTCTTACTGCCTTGAGAAACTTTGTATCACCAAGAACACTGTACCTCCTTGCTTCCCTACTATTTTCCAGGTCACTTAGGAATGTGTGGGAAAGCATGGGTCACTCAGCTGTCTATGAGTGACCTCCTTCCTTTGCAGAATTGACCATTACCCTAGACCTTCTGTTTCCTTTTTATGAACTATTTATACCTGTCAAGACTATCCCTGCTGTACCATGGCTGCTTAATGACCTTAGTGGCCTCAGCTGAAGGGATTTGTCAAAAGCTGTAAGAAATCCAAGTAGAATATATCATGTAAATGGTCCTAATGCAAGTGTTTGTTCATCCCTTCAAAGGTCTCTAAGAGGCTTGTCAGAAGGCACTGCTCTTTACAGAAGCCATGCTAACGCTTCTCAATTAGATTCTATTTATGGGGTGCCCTCTGGCTCTGCACTTCATAGTAGTTTCTGCTTTTTGGTATTGTTACACTAACAGACCTCTAGTTCCCTGCAATCTTTTTTTTTAAAAAAAAAAAGAAAAAAAAAGTCAATCTTCAGTCTTCCAGTACCAAAGGTGTTTGAAATGAGAGGTTACATATGCTGTTAATAATTCAGCTATTTCATCCTCTGAATTGCTTGGTGAATCCCCTCTGCTTTGTTGACTCGTTGCTGCTAATTTTATCGACCTGTGCTGTAATTTCTTCCACAGCAACTTCAGTCTTGGAGAGATTCTCTGGTGAGTTGCCCCTTTCACTCCTGCTTTTTCCCCAAAAAGAAAGAGTTCTCTTGTGGGCATCACCCCAGTTTTTCTGAAGTTCATGCTGGCTCACAGCATTCATTTAACCTCCCTGCAACACTCTCCCCTGCTCTCAGCCCTCATCCCACAAGCTGGCTGTCACTAGGACCTATTGACTCTTGCTGTGCGTTTTGCTCCTCATGATGCAGAAAGAGGATTTAATAATTAGCTCAAGTCCTTTTGGCATCCTTCTCTTTTTCACCTGTGTTTCTGCATTTAGTGTTACAGTTAATTTCCTCTTTACATGCTTTGCCTGGAAACAACTTCAGCTTTTTGAATTCTTAGTGTTTCTGCTGGAACACATAGATTTCCTTACTCTTCTTACTCTTTTGGAGGAATTCAGATACAACTGAATGAACTGATAAATGTGACAGTCATGTTGAAAGGGACTGGAACAAGCTCAGTCAAATAAGAGGAAGCTTGAAGGCAGAACATAAATGCCTGCTTATCTTTTGTTCTGCTTTCCTTTTGCTTCCACTCCCCCACCCCCCTTGCCACCCAATCAAAAATAAGCAAAAAATTGTTCTTTTTTTCCAGGGAAACTAATTTACAAATATGGTGTCCCTCTTTCAACCAGATGCATTTCTGTACTTCAGCAGACAGGTCTGATCTAAGGCGAAAAGACTGGACACAGTAAGGTGATGCTGATATCACAGCATTGAAGACTCCTTCCCTTTGCTTCCATTTCCCCACTCCTTTCCTGTAGTTTAACACACCATAGTGTGGGAGCTGGGTGATCTGCCCAGCTGCTGCTGCTGTGTGTCACTGATGGTCCTTACACAGGCCTGCAGAGCCATTATGGTTTCCACTCATACTGTCTGCATCCATTTAAGCTGTGGCTGCTACTGTAAGAGGTGGAGAAGTTTGTTTATTCCTCCCTCTTCCTCACCCCTAGGTCTGCATAATTTGCCAGAAGTCCTGTTCTCCATTAGGCAGAAATCCTCTACATCAAAGAATAACCTGGAGAGTTTAACTGACTTCAGAGATGGACTTACAGTGGAAATGGGGGAGGTGGGAGAGATACATAAGCATTTTTGTTTGAACATTTCCAGTTGTCTGCATTTAACTCAAGTTTTGTTGAGTTTTTGTGATCTTACTACTAAAAGAAGCATGTCCCCAGCTAGCTGATCAGTCTTTAGTACAGTTCTAATCAACTTTTGCTCCTTCTTTAACCTTTTCAGCTCTTCTCCAAGGTGCTCTGGGATCCCAGGACTATTCCTCAGTCTGCTCCTATTTTGTTCATGTTTTCTCTTACATTGTTTTTTTCTGAATCCTGGAACACAACCAATGATTCTGGGCAAGTGAGAATTCGTGGATTTGTAAAACTAGCCATAAGAAGGAGACCACATCAGTAAATGCACCTACAGATGAATGTTCAGGAGTGTTTTGGCTTGCCTGCTTTTCCAAAGGCTCTTAGAGTTAAAAGGCCAGCAGTTAAAGAATACTGAGCACCTAATTTTTTCATATACTTAATCTGACATAAATACTTTTTTACTTTAGCTGTCTCAACTGTGCTGATAAACTTCAGATTTCCTTTACTTGCACATTGACACTGAAAGCACTGATTTCTTTTTTTTTAATGTATATGTAAAAAATGTCTATAAAAGGCAACTGATATTCCAAAGCCATTTCCAACTGAAAAATAAAAAACTCTGCAAAAATATATTTCTCTCGGTTTTCTCTTTCTTCCTTTCTTCCTTTCTTCCTTTCTGAAAGAGTTTTGTATCCCTTATATCCTCCACATTTTAAAAACAAATATTTTGAGATAAACATCTTAGTTTAGGGAAAACCTAAAATAAGTCACTGTTTCTTTCCTCTTTCCCTTTAATTCTATTTTTTCCCCCACAATTTTCCTTCATTTTCCAGTAATATCTAGAAGGAGATAAGAGAGTGAGTTACAGAGAAATGGCAAATTTACTGTTCTTCCTGGAACTGTGAAGGGAAGGCCACTAAATTCCTAAAGTCCTCGTATAGAGAGTATTTGTGGAAACTGTAGGGAAAATACTTCTTAGTTCCTGATCAGTACTTTGAGTAACCGTTCATGCTGACTCTTTACTGTCTAGGAAGGATGCAACTCAAAATGCACCTGGCTTTCCAGCAGGTGGGTCTTGTTTTATCCCTTCAGCTCAGATTTCTTTATGTTGAATAATCTGCCTATTGTTCTAGCTAGAGACTACCTACCACATGGAGCTGCTGTGACTTTTTCTGTTCCTGTTGTTTCTGTGAGTCCTTCCACAAGAATGGTTGGATTCTGTGACTCCTATGCAGAAAGGTTGTTACTTGATGTTGCGCGCATCGTGTGCATTGAGGATGCTCATGGAAAAGAGGATGAATGCACAGCAGCAGTGAAGATCTAACTGTTCTTTAAAGCTGTGCTGGTAACAAGTGATACATCTCAAATGGTGATAGTAATACCTCTCCATGCTACCTGTGGCCATTTCCCCATAGTGCAGGCAGCAAAGGTACCCTGGAGGAGGTCAGCTATCACCCGAAAGGCATGAAGGGGCAAAGTAACTCAGACTCCATTATGCAGCTATGAAGGATGAGGACCCTCTGTCACAGCCAGGTGAGACCTGAGGTACTTGGAGAAGTGTGGTACCTTTGTACCAGGAAACTGACGTCCTTGCAGGTTACAAGGGAAGATGATCAGTGCTCCAGGACTGACTGCTCACCTTGGAGAGACAGTGGTGCTGTTTGGGTGATGTCAGGCCACAAAAGGTGTGCAAGGATCTGTGTGGAGAATGGTAGAAAAGGTGGGTTCCAGGAGAAGCCCTGTGCTGGCCAGGATACTGTCCCAAACGACTTTGCAGTTGCTGAGCTCAACATCTTTTCTGAGCTCAGCAGCTGTTTAAACAACATAGCGGGCTGGACCTGTCCTGATTAAGTGTAAATCAGAGAGGGAAGAACTGGCGTCGTGCCCAGACCACAACAATGCAGATTGAATCATCTCACATTCCTCCCTGGCTTGACTTTGCACATGCAAAACCACCCATAGCAGGGGCTTAGCTATATGCTCATGCCAAAATAGAGACTGTGTGGATGAGCAGAGCCTCTTGACACCACCTGTCATGTTTTGTGGTTGGGTCAGATGTGGACCTCTTTGTTCGTTACCAAACACAGGTCCAGGAATTAATTCTTGTCTCATTGTCTTTGATTGGTGTGGGTGTGCTTTTTGCAGCACTGTGAGAAAAGCCCCTTATGGTTACGTGGTTGTATGTCAGTCTCATGGACCTTCACTGTTTCTCTAAGCCTTGCAGGAATCCCTTGTTCCACCAATTGTTTCTTGATGAACAAGCTATTTGGAAAGTAGGGACACTTTTGCACCACTTTCACACAATCTGCCCCAGAGACCTGGTCATCTATTTGGACTGTCAGGTGCAAGTGTGGTATGAAGAGACAGGGTGGTGTCTGTCTTCTGTTTTCTGGCTGTTTGAAAGTGTCCAACCAATGTATCATTAAGTTTATGTTTCTGTGCTGGATGAGAAAAAAGAAATGTTGTGTTCAGAGAGTTTTTCTTATTTTGCCAGTATTTTTTGAGAAGACCTGTTTGTAGGACCTAGCTTCTGCATCAAGAGATAAGAGGTTTCAGTAATCTTCAATATTTTCCTTTATCAGATCTCTCTCCCCCACCACTTCCCTGTTGTTTGAGATTTTAAAAAGAAATGCTGCCTTTTTTATTTTCTCCTTTCATTATAAAAAGCCAAAGTCCAAACCTCTTAGTGACTTGGCAGCTACATTGTTGTACAATGTGAGCAAAATGAAATGTAACAAAAGATAATATAAAGGGTTTTGTTGAAAGGTGATGGTAGGGGAAATCTATATGCAAGAGCAGGAAGTAGTGGCCTCTTGAATGAGGCTGTAAATCAGCAGTTAATTGCAGGTAGATATTTTATAGGGAATGGAAGTGTTACACTGCCCTCTGACAAATCTGAAACAAGTGATCAAGTCTCAGAGCCCTGGTTTTGCAAGAAATGTGTGCAGTGAAATCCTTGCAGATTAGTACTTGAATTGTTTGAAGCTGACTCAGAACAGTGTTGACAAGCAGAGCAGTGTAGGCTTGCTCTAGCCACAATGTGGGTGCACTTCAGATCCTGTTGTCTTGTTCTGCACTGTGTAGGCATTAGTTTATTACATCTTCTGTACAGCTGTCCATATGGAAGAGAACCTGTGCTTTCGAAGCATTAAAAAATAAAATAATAATAACTGGCACCTTCAGGTTGTTTGTTTGGAGAGCTATTCATAGAACAGATCAAATTTATTTTGTAGATTCCTTAAACGAAAAGGAGTATTTAAGGGTGAGCTAGGATGTCAGAGACCCTTAAGACCTCCTTTAGTTCTACTACTAATTTAACTTCTTTCCTCATTAAACTAAGAGAAGCCCAGTCCAGAGGTCCAGCTGTGTCATGCTGGAATTACCAAGATTCAGGGCAATCCTTTCTGTGTAAAGCTTTACCTGAACAGATGAGACAGGAAAGACTAGAAAGGGGAGGGAGACAAGAAGGGAAGGAAGTTAAGTGGGTCAGCAGCACTCAGGATTTTGCTGTTAATTTCTGGATGCAGTCTAGTTTCCAATTACATGACCTGTACATAGTAAGTGCCAAATTAAGACTTCTTGCCTGTGTTCTGCTCCACCTCCGTTATTCACTGTCAGGTATCTGGGGTCCCAAAGTGTCACAGGAAAGCTGGTGCTGCAGCTGCATTTGTGTACCCAGAGCTTACAGGTTTTTTGGGGGGACCAGAAACTCCAGAAATATTCTTGGACTGTCATTGGTGCTGGAGACCTTCTTTCAAGGTATGGGCTGGATCTGAAAATGCTACATTTGGAGGCAGGGGAGGGGGAGAAGATGTGGCAGTTCCTTAATTTTGTTGCAGTGATACAAGGCATAGCTTTTGTCAGGTGGCTGGTGCTGCTGTTACACAGAATTGACTGCTATCTTTTTTCTCTTTTTTTTTTTTTTCCTCTTCTTTATGTTTTTTTTTAATGTTTCCCATAAACTCTTCAAGGTTTAAACCAGAGTCTGTATTGTCTTCGCTTGACTTGGCTTAAGTCTGAGCTCCTGTCATCTCTTAATTAAATTATTTTACAAGGGGGAAAGGGTGGTGGTAGTAGAACAAATGGCACCACAGGACCAGAGAAAGCGTCTTGTGATTTTTGTATCACTGATTCCAAGAGGGTTTTGTTTCTGATTTTTCTCTCCTTTTGCCCTAGTGCCTGCCAAAAGCTATGCAGGGCAGCAGGTGCTGAGAGCCAAGATGCGCTTGGAGACATTTCTAGCTTCTCCAGTTCAGGTCGGCAGTGTGCAGCCTCGTGAGGAGCAGTGAGGAGCGGGATCCTCTCTGGTTCATTGTGGCAGTCTGACACTGTGTGATCTGCAATGTTGTTATCCTCCTAGCATTCCTGTGAATCCAGTACAGGAACATTTTTTGGTTTTAGTAACAATGGATTATCTTTGTGAACAATTTTTATCAGCATTTGATGAGTTGAGCACTTCCCATGATAGGAAGAAGACTGTGTTTCAACACTTGCACCTTTCCAACAATCTCAACCTTTATAACTTTCTGCATGCTACCATCTACTTTCCAAGGAAGTTGGCTGTTCTTTACGATCAAAGTCTTGGACATTTTTTATTATGTAATCACAAGTTAACTATCAGTGAAAATCTGTATCATATTAGGGCCTGTAGAAAAGCAGATTAAAAAATGGTCCCTACCTTGGAGATGTTACAGTTACCTCTGCAAGAATCCACTTACAGGGAAAATGAATTCCAGAGGGGCTGGCAGGTGGGGTCTGTGGGTGAACATGGACGTGCTGTGGTGCTCTGCTCCTGAGGGAAGTGAGTGCTGAGAAAGCTGTAAGAAATTGCATCCTCATGAGAGTTTATTGCTACAGTGTTAGAAGAGTAAATAGCACTGCTGAACATGAGTTTATCCTTGTTTTTTAAGGCAGAATGCTTTCTCATAAACATGGGACCATAAATCCTTCATTTGAAAAGGGATCCCATACCCATATTTCAACCCCAGGGGTGATGTTTTCTATGATACAAAGCTTTTTGACTTCTATTGAGGTTCCCCACATGTACCGTTTGTTGCAAGTGGGATCTGTGACCCTGCTTGTTCACAGAGGACGCTTGTGGCATTGTGGAAAGAAACTTTTCCCTGGAAGTCATCCCTACTAACAGTGATGTCTGTTCTGTGTTTGAATCTGCCTATCCTTGTGAGATGTGCTTGCCAAAGAGGAGGTTTTATACGAGTAGAGGGAGCGCTGGAGTTGTAACTTCCTGGCACTCAGCTTTGCAGGCAGTTCTAAGAATGCACATCCGTGTGCTTTCACATTGTGAAAGTGATGTGGAAAAACTTTGCAACCAATTTAAGCATACAGAGAAAATGACTGTGATGGGAAAATTTAAAAACAATACCCCCAGATGATCAGAAATGCTCAGTGGATATAGATAAAGGACCTATGTCCTGTTCCAATTTTTATCTGTTTTTCTTTTTTTCTCCTTGAAGGGGCTATAGAGGCTTATGCTTCTGGCAAAGAGAAAAAAGGTATCATAAGGTTTGAATTATTTTGTGTACTTGGAAAAAAAGGTTCTTTCAGAGTTAGGAAAAGATATGAAATGCAAGCAAATCTCTGCCTGTATTTACGTATTTTAAAAACTAGAGCCAACTCTGACTCGAGTTTGAATGAAACAGAACATTTGTCAGGCCATTTTTTTTCTGCTGGGAATGAAGCAGAAGAATAAGTGATTTGTTTTGAGATAATTGTGGTAATGTAATTCGAGCTATGGTAGCAGTGGGAGTCTGATGTGAAGATCAAAGATACTTTAGGAAGGTCCATCAGAGTGGTCAAAGATGGGCACAATACCTGGGGGAAGGATGAAGATTTTACTCTCTGACTCATCATTTCTTGTCATAAATAGCAATCTGTCTGGTGGTAGAGAAAAGAGAAAGCTCTAGTTGGTTATCTATCAAAAGATGGGTGAATGGTGATGAAGGCAAAGGAGTCATCATAAAGACATTGTCCTTCATGTGAAAGTGAAAGATAGCAAACTCCTCCCAGTGCAGTGTCTGCTGTTCCCATGGACAGGAACTGCCCTTGTGTGCTATGCCAACATTGCTGGACTGGTCCTTTTCATGTCGGAAGGAGCATTGTATCAAGAGGATACAACATGTCTCTTCTCCTTGTAGAACAGCAAAGGACATCCACTGGCAATTGTTTATGCAATTAAGTCAGGCAATCACCTTTTCTCACAAGAATCCACTCCCATTTAGTTTCCCCTATCAATCCAGAGGTCACTGATTTTCAGTGCAAACTGAAATTATGGCAGAATTAACTGTTGTTAAAGTGTTGATTTTCTCTTCAAATATTTGCATGAGCAGTAGATTTTACAATGCAATTCTTTGAGATTTTTGTCTCTCTGCATGGGTTAAGCAATTAACATTTTGTTATAGGCAAGCCGTGAATGCATGTATAGTAAATGTTCATCATAGAAGCAATTGACCTGCAATAATTCTAGAGGAATCTTCCACATTTCTTGAATGTAACAGATATATCTTACAATATGTGTATTGTAAATATTGAATTCACACGACTAAAATTTCACTGTCTGCAGATGGGGTTTCCAAGAGTGGGGTAGCCTCTAGAGTCTTTTAACTGTATGTTTGGGTTGACTCTTTTAGAGGTCCAGCTTTTGCATCCAGCTGCAAGAGGAAGAGGCTTCAGTTATCTTTGCTTTAGGGGAAAAATGTGCTGTTGAGGGCTAGCTGCTAATTTATTGTAAAATGACCTGACTCCATTTGCTTGGATCTTGGGGCAATGTAATAAATTTTGGTTGGACTGATTTCCACTCAGTGATATTCTCCCATTATCTCTTGCCAACCCAACCATCTCAACATAAGTAAGACACCTAGAGTGATATCTTCCAGATGAATTGGCTGTAAGAAATTCTGTGAGATTATAATGTTGACCGATGATTTACATGTGTCTATGCCTCTCTCATTCAGAAAGGAGAGAAATAAGGAGGAGGTTACCACACCGTCTTTCAGTTTTTCCCTCACTTCTGACATTCAAACATTGGAGATGAAATCCATCCCATCTTTCATCTTTCTTCTGAGGTTGGGCAGAAAAAGGAAGACAGCCAACAGGATGCTGGACTGCGTCAAAAGAAGTGTGACCAGCAGGTCAAGGGAGGTGATTCTGCCTCTCTACTCTGCTCTCATGAAACCCCACCTGGAGTACCGTGTCCCGTTCTGGAGTTCCCAGGATAAGAAAGACATGGAGCCATTGGAGTGAGTCCAGAGGAAGACCATGAAGATGATCAGAGGGCTGGAGCACCTCTCCTAAGAAGACAGGCTGAGTGAGTTGGGGTTGTTCAGCCTGGAGAAAAGAAGTCTCCAGGGATACTGAAGGGGCCTACAAGAAAGTTGGAGAGGGACTTTTTACAAGGGCATGGATTGACAGCACAAGGGGGAACAGTTTCAAACTGTAAGAGGGGAGTTTTAGACTGGATATTAGGAAGAGAATATTTTCTGTGAGGGTGGTGAGACACTGGCCCAGGTTGCCCAGAGAAGCTGTGGCTGACCCTCCCTGGAAGTGTTCAAGATCAGGTTGGTTGGGGCTTTGAAAAACCTGGTCTAGTGGGAGGTGTCCTTGCCCATGGCAGGGGGGTTGGAACCTGATGATCTTTAAGGTCCCTTCCAACACAAACCATTCTATGATTCCATGACAGAAATGGACATGTTCATGAGAAAAATAGGTTTTTTAATAATATGTTGCATTATTATTGTAGAGACCAGACTGATGGCATTAGGGAACAGTCAGTTAGAAAATAATTCCCATTGAAATGGAAACATGTGATGTAATATTGAATCTTTATTTTGTAGCCACCCAGTAGGCATTTAAAGAATTATAAAACAGGTGATTCATCTCTACTGCTGCCTTTGCTAGGGACAGATGTGAGCTTTCTTACTGCATTTGCAGGTCTTGCTTGGAAAGCCAAAACTTACTTTGCAGACCTGTCTGTTTGTGGTACCCAGTCTGTTGTTGTGGAAACAATGAAGGGGTTGTGTCAGTCCATTATTCCATCCACATCACCAGGGCCAGATCGTGTTGCAAATTGCATGTGAAATGTGTTAAAGTGACTGAAGGCGAACACCCACAGGAATGCCACCCTTTACATTTAAAAGACCAGATTTAAATTTCTGCCTTTAAAGAACCTACAGAGAGAAATATTTGTCACTGAGCTATAAAAAGGCTCTGCTTTCCCTGCAAACAACATCTGTGAGTAACATAATCCAATAGACCTGAATCTTACTTACAGCAAGAACTTGCTCTTATCCGAGGCAGTGCTGATATTGTTAAAGATGCTGTCCCCCTTTAAGTGTAGACAAAACTCCTGGGGGAAAAAAAAAAAAAGGTTTGATATAGTTAATTCTAATTTAGGAGACAAAATACTCTTTATCAGTGATGGACACATTTTTATTGGCATCTATCCAAAGATTTTTTTTTCTGACATGACAGTTTAAGCAAAATGTGCCCTCTTTTTTTCCCAGACCCACAGATAGTTATGTTGTACAACTTTAAATTTAAATCCTTCCTGTGGGCTTCGTATAGCAATTCCCCTTTTTAGTTTTCTCTATGATCAGGACAGTGTTAAAAAGGTTTCAAGTCAAGATAAATCAATGCCAGTCTTTTCAATATCCGATTACATTGACTGTCTTGGACACTGAGGTGCTGGAGTGAGTCCAGAGAAGGGCAACGAGGCTGGTGAGAGGTCTGGCAAACAAGCCTTATGAAGACCAGCTGAGGGAACTGGGGTTATTTAGCCTGGAGAAGAGGAGACTGAGAGTAGACCTTATTGCCCTCTACAACTACCTAAAGGGAGGTTGTAGTGAGGCTGGTGTTGGTCTCTTCTCCCCAATTGCTGATGACACGATGAGAGCAAATGGCCTCAAGTTCCGTCGGGGGAAGTTTAGGTTGGATATTAGGAAGAAGTTCTTTATTGAGAGGGTTGTTGGGCACTGGAATGGGCTGCCCAGGGAGGTGGTGGAGTCACCATCCCTGGAGGTGTTCAAAAAAAGGGTTGAGGAGGCACTTGAGGCCATGGTCTAATGGTCTAATGGTTAGGAATATGATGGGATAAAGGTTGGACTTGATGACCCTGGAGGTCCCTTCCAACCATAATGATTCTATGATTCTATGATTCTATGATTCTTTCAATTTGTTTCCTCACAGGAAGTTCTTCCTGCCAATGTACCTGACCTGTGAGTTGTCAGATGTCAGGAAAAGAGATGTCAGGAGTCCATGTGCCACAGTGGGAGCAGAAGCTCTGAAAGGATCTCTAGAGCAACAAGTCTCATTCCTTGCAGAATGGGCAAGTAAGCAAAACAGATGAGCATCAAGCTGCACAAGGGAACAAAACAGCAGCTGTGGAGAGCAGAGTTACAAGGGCTTACACTGTGAGGTCCTACCATACATGTCCCAGTGCTCAGATGCTTAGATTCATCTTGGTTCTCAGCACGTATTTTTGCATAGTAGTGAAATAAACAAGCCACTTGAAGGAAACAAGGGCATCTTTGGAATTATTTTCCTATGCATGTGAAGCAAGTAAAAGAAAAGACAGTGGAGTTTTTTTTAAACTCAGCTATGAAGAAAAAGCGTGCTGAAAAAATCGTACTGTATCTTTTATATTTAGTCCTAGTTGTGGCCCCATATATACAAAAATTACAAAACCATAGCACATCTTCCAAGTAATATAAATTGTGAATTACAGGGTCCTGCTTGGTGCACTTTGAAGATTTTCAATTTGTGTACAGATCTTCCACTTTCTGCTGAAAATAACAAAAGAAATATCTGTGAAGTCATATCTATCCTTGAAGTGAAGTTTAGCCTTCTGTATTTTAATTAGATATCACCATTTTGTGTTCCAGTTGTTTTCATCTCTGTAATAATTTATAGCAACTGTTGATCTTTAACACAATCCTGCCTAGTCACATTGTGGTTATGGTTAATGATTTCAGCGTTCTGTGGAAAAGTTTTGAGATGGGGGTGTGTGAAGCTTTCAAAAAAACCCACCCAAATTAATCAGGATCCTTACACACAAAGTATTTTATACAGACTTGTTAAAAGGCAGACCATTCAAAAGGATGGAAGTGATGCAGGGAGCTAAGTGTTGTCACATTGATGACGCCCCTGCTTGCGTAATGCTGACGTTTAGATCTGAAAGCTTTTCTAACTTTGTGAAACAGATCTCGTATTTTCAAACTGTGTTGAAATGAAAGCTCCCTGAAGTAAAGATGAATCTAAAAATGTTATAAGTAGCCTTAGCATAGCCCAGGCACATATCATATTTGAAACAGAGGACCTAAGTCTTCATGTGAAGATGAACATACTTCATTAACATAGACCCATGTCTCCTTCTGATTACAACAGTGTCCAGACTACAGATCCTAGGGATTAATTTCTTTTTTTTCCTAGAAGTTTAAAAATGCATGGAGAATTTGTGTCAAGATCCTCTGAATGGCTTGTTAATGGTTTTGCATTCTAAAAATATAGTGAATTTTTTTTTCTTTTGTAAAGCTCCAAAACATTTTATGCTCTTGGTCTTGTTCACTTTCTCTCCCTTTCTGCTTCAAGTTTGGAGCTTCAAGGCTTTCTTTTGGGTTTTATCAAATTACACACTGTAGAAAGGCATACATTTCAGAAACAGATGGATTTAATGTGCATGAAAATACATGCCTTTTAAAGAAACTAAATTAGTAGTTTCATTTCTACCCCTTTTTATTGAAGACAGAGCTCTGAGAGATCGCTGTTCTAAAGCATAACTTTACAGGCATCAGCAAAATGAAATTTATTTGCATGGAAATTTGACAGAACATCAGAGAAACCATCAGCAACACCAAATCTGACGGTTTCTAGTAGACATGAAGGGAACTGGGACAATAGTAATAAAAAAAATATAAAAAGGCCTTTAGAATCCATAACCAGCAGACATTTCATGATTCTTATTCACTATGTATATTGGATGCATCTGCACACTCACAGCTGCCCATGTCTCTAAACATGTCTTACAATAAAGTCAACTGGCAACAAGACATTTGTTTTAGTGGCAAATTAGTGTTTATTCCTGTTCAAGGTGTGGTGTCTCTCCTTGTGAACTGAGAACCAAAAGTAAGAACAGATTTCTTTTGAAAACACCTGGCTCCCAGAAAACTGCACTGCACAGAAAAGGTGAAGTAGAATAGCTGCTCTGTTGCCTAGCCATGTTTCACCAAGTGTTGCCTTTGCCTCAGTGCAAAGAGACCTGTTCTGTGTCTGTGGTAGCAGCACTGAATTTGAAAAGAGACTGTCAAAATTCCTGTGAAAGGATAGGATAGGATAGAGAGAGCTGTGAACTTTTTATAGGACAGGGTCAAGTCTCCTGGAGATGTGACTCCTTAACTGTGTGGGTGTGTCTTAATCTAGAGTCAAAATACACCATTAAAATAACTCTGAGTGACCCAAATGAAGGATTCTTCATCGTGTTTCTGGACAAGGCAACAATGCCAAAAACTAAAAGGCCAATAATGCTTTAATGACCTGGGACTGACCAGGGACTATTTAGACTCCTGATTACATCTATGACTCATCAAGCTGCTTAATTATATTCCTGACCATTAACATACAATCACGTCCACCTTTTTTCTGCCTGCTTAAGTCTTTCCACAAATATGATTTGACTGCTGAACTGCCTTGGAGCTGAACATGTGCTTTGGGACTTTGCTGAGCCCATGCCCAGCCAGTTGGGTTTGCAGAAGTTCTCAGCACCTCCCTGCTCCCTTGTTCCTGGAGGCTCTGATTTAGAAAGGAATTCTTTAAAGGAAGCACTTAGGTACATGCTTGTGAGTTTTCCTGACCAGTAACACATGGAGATTGGCCCAGAATTGTCATTTATCAAAATAAGCTGCCTCCTCAGTGGGAGCTGTTGAAGCAGACCATTAAAGAAGAAAATAATAGTTGACATAAACATTTATTCTCCTTTATAGAAAGTAAATATTTTCGCTTACAAGTATATGGAACTCTGCTAGCAATTGTTGAACACCAAGCATGTGACAAGTTAGTTCTAACCGGCAGCAAAAATCATGTACTCAGCTGTGTTGTCTGATTTCCCTGATGCAGCAAAACTGGATGTGTCACAAGAGTTAGCTTTCTTTTGCCAATCCCTCTGCCAGTAAATGGCCACATTCCAATAATGCATAGACACAACCCCCCAGATGAAATTAAATGCTAATTCGCTGTATGTTTACAGAGAGAGTTTAAAGTTTTTCAGATCATCAGCTAATCTTCAAATTGAAAAGATTTAAGTTTTCCTGAATTGGATCAGCTGTCTCTAATACATATTCCAATGCTCTCAAGGACTGTCTGAATTTAGGACTTTTTTTTAATACTTCCTCTCTCAAGTTGTGATTAGATGATTCAGTATTTTCAATGAATGCAGATAATCCAGCCACATTTTACTACATGAATGTGCAGAACTAGCAGTAATTTACATTCTTTAATTTTACACAATGTTCTAAACGGTATATAGCTGAGAATTACTTGCTTTGGTTTTTGTCTGCAGCTATTACAACTACATACTTCTCCCCCTGCACCCCTATTATATGTGATTCTGCAGTTTACCCCAAAATATATCATTATCAGAGTGTTGACCTGTTGAAACTGGCAGGGAAATTTTGTAATTTCTGAATTGAAAACTAGAATCCCAGAGAGCTTGAGAAAGATTGTCATGATGAATCATGAACCAGTTACGTCCTTCTTATAGCCATACATTTTGTTTAACAGCTCTCCATCAGATAACCTGGTTATCCATTACTTTACTGGGTCCCAGTCCCTTGGTAACTAATATAAATGTAATGTAAACATACTCTCAGGCTCTTTTATTTCAAATGAGCCAACTAGCTCCTTTGGAGAGGAAAGCTGGGTGTGGAGTGGTGCATGATAGTGAGCGTTCCTTGTAGACAGTACAGTTGAGACACAGCATGTTTATCTCTCTCCATTCCCATGGTACTTCACTGTTAGCCCAAAGGGCTTTGTGCCATCTAATGTATATTTGTCCCTGGTATGCCATTAAAAGAAGTACTGTGATGGAGCAAGATCTCCATGGTTAAACATGTTTGAGACTTAAAAATCATGAGGAAAGCATTATCTTAAGGCTGTGGGGGGAGGATGAGGGGCCTACGGTGAAATTTGTTGAGCTCCTCTGGGACAGGTCGAGATCCTGGTGCACTCTGCACCCTCGCTTCTGGAGCACAGTGTGCTTTCACAGGGGAAGGGCTAAGTGCCACAGGAACGCTGTACAAATTTACTGGGAGAAAGGCAAACAAAGAAGTCAAGAGATGTACATAGGTGATAACAAGGTAAATATTAGAAAAGTTGGTCTGTATTATACTAATATAATAGGATATCAGTAAGGAACAAATAGTGAGACATTCATGGCTGGTTAGGCTGAGAGCAGTACCAGCTTGGGCTGATAATACTCCAGCTTGCTGTTGGTACAATTTAGACTGAAAGTGGGGCATTTAAAAACATAAAGGAAGACTGAGATGTCAAGATCTCTCCAGTTTTTGCTGTCATGGTTTGTGTGGGGCAGATCTAACATTCATGGAGGAAACAACCGTGGCAGCAGGGTGTTGTGTGGGTGCCAAGGCAAAGACCTTTACATTTTCCCAGTAATTTAGAGAGCCTTCACCATGAGGACATCACAGCTTAAGGAGCCAGGAAGCTACTAGGGTTGTGTCAAACATTTTTCACTTGTTCAGTGAAAAGTCTGACTTTCCTCATACCTGAGCTACGGATGTTAATGGAGTTATCCACCAATTTCAGTAGCATATGTATTGGGCTCTGCTGTGGAAGTGGCATATTTTTTGATATTTTAGTGATAAATAACACTGCCTCATTCTCTTGTGCTCTGAAAGGGAAACTGCTTCGATTTCCATTCCCTCAAAATTGCTTGTTACCTCTGGGCTGCAGTCTCCCACGCTGTGGACAAATACTCTCTTCAAGCCTTCCTTTCTGAACATCGTATGATGACAAATCACATTAGACAGACATCCTTTTCCTGTGTTTTACCTAGGAACATTAACACACTTGGAGGCCTTGTCAAAGAATAATAATTCATCAATATTTTACACAGTAATGGATAATATATTCTTAAAAATGTTACTATTCCCTTAACATATTACATAAACACAACAGTTTAGAAAAACTGGAGGAAAAGGCTGCGACAGTGGTTACAATGGTTGAAACACCAAATTATCAAGTAGTTTCCTTCAGGTGCCCATCACTATGCATGTTGCAGCAAACTCCAGCATTGCACGGTGCTAGCACAGACAACAGCTTTCCAGCTGCAAGATTGCCTCCTGAACTGGTGGGGTTCTGTGTGTGGACATAGAATAGGGTGCTCAACAATGTGAAGTAACATACTTGAAGTGGTCTTCTTAGTCGGTGCCTAAACTGCAAACTCATTTCATGGAGAAATCCCATCTCTGTTGAAGTCAATGAGAAGTTTGTTGTCTTCATCCTGCATTTCTAGAATCTCAGATGAGCTCCAACTCTCTTACCTCATGCTGTCTTGGGTGCACATTCATGTTTCATTGGGAAGAAACCAGGCATGTTTTAACAAATCCCTTTGACAAAGTCAACAAATATTAAAATATTTTTTTTTTAAATGTCATAGACTTCTGGAGTAAGAAAGCCTCCTTTACAGCTCACTATGGTTTTGGTAAGATATGTGACATGCTGGTTTCAAAACACATTGTTTCTAACATACATTTTCTAAACCACCATTTGCTGAACAAATGGCTGTGTTTATTTTTGTGTTCCATAGCACCATGAGAACAGCTTTTAAAATTACTGTTTTACAGGAACTTTAATGTCAGATTCCAAATAATTCTTTTTACATTTGGATTTTTGTAATAATGAATGTATCGGATGGGAACTGTAGAGGGGAGATAAAATATATTTGGAACAGACTGAATAATCTTGATGGATTATATATATACAAGCTTCTTTTACAATATGATTTACTTACTTACAATATTTCCTAGTTCTGTGTGCAATATAATCAGTTTTGTTTTGCTAACAAGAGCAAGTGAGAAAATCAGATGATAAATAATCTGCTTCCTATTTATGTTTCCACCTTAATGTGAACAAAAGAAATGATGTTTCTTAAAAACTTTGTAAGGAATGATAGATGTCCAAGTTCGTGTACTTTTGCGCGTGCTTAACTACTTGATAAAAAGTGGAGGTTGTCCATGCAGTTCCTGTACAATACATACTTATGCTTTATCTTGTTTTAGCGGCACCAAAGTCTTACATTTTTTTTCTGCTGTGTTACACATTCCTGTGACAAAGTTTTACAATATAAATGGCTTGGTGTCTAGGGACACAGAGCTTTTTCTGGGGATGCAGAAGAGTTTGAAGATCTCCTACCTTGCATTCCAGTGGCCTCTCCATTACACCTATCTTTCCATTGAGGGCAGTACCTGTCTCATAGAAAAATAGTCTACATGGATGGGCAGAGTTAGATGTAGAAAGGAACTGGAGCAAGGGATAAATCCTGATCTGTAATGAGAGACATGAAAGTGTTTCAGAGGCACATATATAATTCCTCCTACTTCAGTTTGTCCCACATTCATAAAGTATTCACATGTCCCTCTGAGGAGATTTTGTGAAGACTTGACATATGTGGCATCTTAGTCCAGATTACCTTGGGCCATCTAGAAGTCATTCCTTGTTTTTTATATAAATTCAAAAATCAAAACAGTTTATTGCCTGTTCTTTCTCAGAGCAGTTCATGAAAAACGAAGTCCCAGCATACATAAAGCAAGAACAGAGACCCAGGAGACATCCAGGTCTTCCTGTCAAAGCTTGCATTTTCAAATGTTAGCCATTTCCTGCACCTTACTAAAGCTAGAAAATGGTTGTGGCTCAAAACACTATAAATTACTATAGTAAGCTTGTTAATTTTTTTTTTCAATTTTTAAAAATTTGTTCTTGGGACATAGATGCCTTCTTTGCCAAAACAACAACTTTGAACAGCAAATGCCTCACAGCAAAGTTTAATAGGAGAAGCTTCATCCTGCTGTTCTTGTTTTTAAGCTAACTGTCCAGGCTGAGTTTGACTTGAGATATCTGGATGAACCACAGCACAAATTCTTTCCCCATCTTGCCTTTATCTTCTTTCGCTTGGTAATCGGCTTTGGAAAAAATGTAAACCTTCTACTCACCTTGTTCACCTGAGAAGTTACTCATAAATATAGCAAAAGCTGTACCTCAGAGAATCTGTGAGAAGCAAGTTTGTAAAGTGCCATGAACTGCTGGAGTGAAGCAGGTATGCTCAGGGAATACTGCTGCTCTTGGGCAACTCTTTGCAGATTACTTAACATGATGCTACCAAAAGAGAACAACTTATTTCTCTTGTTCTGGTAACAATAACTGATGCTAAATAACAATTTTCTATTAGCAGCCATTCATTTGCTGTCTGAAATTGTTGCTAAGTCTAAGCAGCATAAGTCTGTTTTGGGATTGTTCTGTGGTAGCATCCTTACACTTGTTTGAACAAACTCTACCAAAGCTACGCTTTGATCCCCAACTTACACTCCTGTGGCATGTAACAATAATTTCTTCGGATGAGGATATCATTATTTTACAATCATGAAATGACAAGCAGAAAGAAGACTGAAGTAGTCACTTTACACAGAAAACGTACCTTTTTTTACCTCATATGTCATTGATGAGATTCTTATTAGGAAATTGCTTCAGTAAAGCTTTCTGTAGCTGCAGTGTTTGAGCAAAAGACATGATTCAGATCTGGAAATTGGATAAGTTGACATGAAGCCTCAGTTTCCATTCAGCACCTGAAATGGAAATGTTTTTCATTCTTATTTTAAAAAAAGGGCAGCAAAAAAGAAAACGGTAACTTCTACTTTTCCCCATCATTCTCTATTTTGTTTGTCTTCCTTAGTAGAACCACAGGAAAATGATAAATTTTTTAAACAAGTTGAAAAACACTGAGTTGGAAAAATAAATAAAATCTGCTAAAACTACAAAATATGCAGTCTCAAAGCTGAAGAATGACAATTCCATCAATTTAGCATGTTCAAATAACATTATGGTGAGGATTTGTTGTTGTTGATTTAATAATCCTTTTCCTTTTCAAAGGAAGAAAATGTGGCAAGTGAAATTGCCTAAAGTTTGGTTATACTATTTGGGTTTGTGTTAAAAATTTTCTCATTCTGGCGAGATGACCACACAGCTAGATTTGTAGCTGATATAAATCAGTACAAAGGTTTCTTTAACCTTTTCTTGAGAATGATTTTCTAGTGAAAAGTGTTAGACAGTCCCCCACAGAAGACTGGAGCAGAGGTCAGTGGGCATGCACACAATATCAGATATGGTGAGACAAGACCCTTGGGTTTGCAACAGGTATGTGTTCAGTAAGATACATGTAAAGCTGGGTTCTTGCCAAAATTACTTTCTCTAAAGTAATCTTACTTTGCAATATGAAAGTTGTGGGTTTTCCTCCTTTCATCAGTAGCCAGGGAAATGAAATCCAAACTTTTCCCATTGGGATGGTGTGATATGAGATCACTGAAGGCTCTGGTTGTGCATCAGATGACTGCAGTTCTGTTGCTTTGTGTTCTGCCACTCTTCATGGTCCGGGTGTGAGTGAAGTGAGGCTGCCTCTTCTCAGCTCAGCTGCGCAGGACATCACAAGGTCCTGAGCGATGGAAAGAAGGGTCTGGCAGGGAACTAGTATATAGGAAAGAGTAGAGACTCAACATGCACTGACTATAGTTTCTATCACATCCTGCTGGCTGAAGCAGATGGATAAATGAATGTTCCTCCTGAACAAAACCAAAATAATTCTGAATTTTGGAACCTGAGCCTCTTCTGTCCAAGCTGAATGAGAGGGAGGTGAAGCTGACATATATACTGACATACAAAGACTGTATGTATATCCCCTATGTTTAAAGCAGCTTTTTCTTCAAAAAGTGTATGTGAGATCACTTTTAATCAGAAAATAAAAACTTGCTAATAGAAACTAGGAAAGCAAGTATTAGAAATATTTTTTTTATGCAGGAAAGCTGTAAGATACAAAATTATTTCACTCTCAAATGCTGTGAAATTAAAATAAAGGCAAAAGAGATTCCCCTTACTGTTTTTTACCTCTAACATTAAAGAGTATCGGAGGACACCCTTCATGTGAAGAAAGCCAGAACCTTTCACCTTTTCAATGCAGCTAGGTGGTTGCAGACTCTAGTTAGTGATTTCACATTCTTCTAGATAAGGGAAGGAGATAAGGTTGACAAATTTGCCCACAACTTATGTTCAATTTAAAAAGTGTTGTCTTGTTCTTTTTGGAGGTATTTTGCTTCCAGAGCTTCTATGTCAGATGTTGCTTTAGTTTGCACATTGTTTTTTCTGTTCTTGTGGCTTCCTAGCATTGAAGTTTACAGTGCAAAGTTGATTTTCAATGCATATCTATCTTTCTGGCTTCCTTTGTCTGTTTGTTTGACCATTAAAATTTGCCATGAAACTTTTTGCCAAGCAACTTTTCTGCCACATATACAGAAAGTATAATATCCATGACATAAAATTTCAGAAGTAATGGTTTTGTAAACATTGCTGAAAAGCCATTTATGCAATCTATGCACAGAACTTTATTGAGTACAATTTTACCTTTCTATTTGATATGCAAAATTTCTTGTGGGTTTCATGAACTGAAAATTTACACCTCTGTAATACTCTGGCAATGACCAGCTACAAGATAGGTTGGAAATTACTTTATTGGCAAATAAATAAATATTTTGTGTGAAACAATACTGAATCAGGACTGAGCTACTGGAATCTGCCAGATATTGCTATCTTCTTTCTCTTGGTGGTGGTGGTGGTGGAGTTATTCAGCTGAGGAAGTTGGTCTCATTGCCATTTTCAAGGCACAAACTGCCTGAACTCTCTTATTTGAAATCCTCCTTCAAAATTAGTTGCAGTGATGTTCTGAGGGCTCAGTTCTGGGATAGCAAATGGCAGTCTGGGAAAGAAGGGTGGGACACAAGTGTGGAGATTTTCAATCACACCTGGAAGCCAGTGGAAGTTGTGTTTCAGAGTACCTTAAGTGCTTTTAAAAATCCCACCCAAATTGCAGTTGCATTCTCTGGAGGATGTTTGCTTTTCTGTTACTAGGAGCAACATGTTTTATGTATGTAGAACTGACTAGTCCAAAAATGTCTGTTCAGCAATTACAGCAATTTCTTTTACATCTCATTTTCCTTATGAGCTTAATTCCTTTCACTTTCATAGCCTTCTAAGCCTGAATTCTTTAAAACTGGCGATCTCCCACTGCACTGAATACATTTGTAACGATTTAGACTTCCTTCAGCAAAGGTATGTGGAATCATTTTTTTTGATTTCATTACCTTTTGGAATGTTTCAAACATTCATAGAACTCTAAGACCAGGAGAGGCTTTTGTAACTGCATAACAATGCACTATAAAACTTCCTCCAGTTCAGCTCTGTAATTTGTCATTGCACAAGGCTGAGTGAATTGAACTGTGTGTGTCTTTTTGACAGACAGCCCATTCTGATTTGAAAACACTGGTGGCTGGAGAATTATTTCCAATGGCAGATTACAGGCTGAGGGTGATGACTTTCCCAACCACAGTACCCTGCTCTACAGTCTTGTGTGTCTGTGTGTTTCTGGTATCATTTACACCAACAGTTTTACAGCTTAGCCTAAGCCTGGGAAATGGCTGATGGCATTTGCAAATGTCTGTGTGGCTGGTTCTGGGGCTCTTGTTGCATTTGCTAATGTATGATGTATTTGATGGATGGAGGCACAAGTTATAACTGGGCCTCAACCCCTGTATGAGAAAGGTTTGTTTGCAGTAAGGCTGTAGTACAGCAGTACCCTAGACTTGGCTTTAAGGCTCCAAGAACATTGTTAGAAATACTCTGATCCCAAGAGTCACAGTCACTTGTTCTTTTGTATAAACTCACTCTTCTGGATTGAGGTGGAACAAACTGCTTTGACAGGCTAACTTTGTACCTGCAAATTTCAGGCCAGATGAGATATCATCAGTTATTCTGCAAGCTTTATGCCTAATCACTTACTATGTCCCCTTTCACAACCAGCTTGAGAACAGCAAGACCTCTATCTTACCTACTGAGCTTGTCCATCTAAAATGTGGTGTTCTTGTTCCTGCTGCTAGCTGAGGCCATGATAGACAGAGGTAGTAAAACCACCTGTGGGATCATTGCTTACAGGAGAGGCGTGTTGGAGAGGTGATAGCCAGAGTCACACATTGCTTCAACTCTGTGACAAAGTGTGTCTCTTGATCAGGACACTGAGGTGGGCAACATTTAAGAGAAGTAATGTCTAAAGCTCGCATAGCTACTTCTTCCCTGAATGTAACAAAGTGTCCCACCTGCCACTTTGGGAGAGTCACAATCCCTACCCATCCAAGGTGGATGACATCTACTATGTATGTCTGTACAGAGCTTTAATACACACTTCTGGGATGTTTGGCAATCAGCTATCAAGGCAAGAGGAGTAGCATGACTGATGAAGTTATGGGCCAGCTCTGTGGTGTTGCTCTGTTTCTGCAGGGTGGAAGTCTACAAAGAAGTATTGTTATTTGCTATGGGGAATTAAACAGGATTTGCTTCTGGATCAGAAGTTCTGTCCTGGAGGCTTTGTAGGTCTTTTATTGCAGGAGGTGAAGATATGAAAAGCTTAGAGAATGATAATTAGATTTTAGCAACAAAAGCAAAGGACTAATTCAGCATAGAGGAGGTTTCACAGAGTAACTGAGGTACAAAAAATCAGACAGTAGAGACAACTCATAGGCCAAAAAACCAAAGAGGAATAAAGAAATGGAGAATAAATAGTACCAACAACTTCACCCATGTGTCTGTCAGTAACTAGTCACTTGATTTGTTGATTCACTATATGTTCTGGTGCTCAGTCTTCATGTTTAATCTGTGAGAAAATGCGGACTTTTCCAGTCAACACAGCACACCAAGGTAAGAGTGAATTTAAGAGTGTTTGTATGTCTGAGACATCAATTTGCAGAACACATAAAGAAATGTGGAGGCAGACAAGAGTAAAAAAAATTTGTATCTGCAAGGAGTACAAGGGGTGTTGGGTGGGTGGGAAGGGCACAGGGCACATCACAGAATCACAGAATCACAGAATCACAGAATTCTAGGGTTGGAAGGGACCTCGAAAGATCATCTAGTCCAACCCCCCTGCCAGAGCAGGGGCACCTAGAGT
>VZRW01005538.1:137340-162163 GCA_013398125.1 Aegotheles bennettii
AGGAAGGGGAAGATGCTGCAGAGATGGCTTGCAACTGAGGACCCCACCCACCACGGAGGCATCTGTCCCTCCACAGCTGTCAAGCCAGGCTCCTGCGAGCTGTGCTGTAGCAGAGCTGCTCCAAGTGTCTGGAGGGAGAAGGGTGTGAGCCTGGATTCCTGCCTCTGAGACTTGTGCAGCAGTGTTTGCAAAGTATAAGCCCGCAAAGGCAGTGATTTCTGGCCACCCCGATATATACCAAGGTCTGTTTCCGAGACCTGGACCTCACACTCCACCTGTAAAGAACTTTCTCTTTAAAGACCTCTCATGGTCTTATGGACACTTGTCCTGTGAGGTCAAACATCCCTCATTTGTGTTGTGCATCGTCTGCTTTCACTGGTGTTAAACGGGGCCTGAGGCAGAACAGAACTGTTAGTCAGAGGGAAATCCAAATAAACCCATCTCCTAACCTGAAATTAAGAGGATCAATAGTAGAAGGTGCTCTTTTGCTTTCCAAAAGAGGACAGATCCTCCTGTGGATCTGAACTAGCTGCTTCTACAGCACAAATTCTTGTTTGCCCCAGGGTCAGATTCCCTTGAAAAGTGAAAGATAAATGAGTTGTGTTCTTGTAATAAATGGCTCTGGAAATCAAGGACGATTTCCACATGTCTGGGGCAAGGGAAAAGAGCTAGTGGATTAGCCTGCAATGCAGACTAGCAGCCTATTACAGCACTTTAAATAAATCATCCTGTATAATTGCTACCACCCATCAGTTTGCTGAGATTAAAGAAGAGAGATATTGACAATGTGTTTAGAATAGGAGTCTCAGTGTCCAATAATGCTTAACATTGCATACTCTGATTGATGCTGTCTTTGTAAGCAGGACAAAAATTATGATTTTCACTTCTGTTTTAACATTTAGCTTTGGTTTTGGCTCCTTTTCTGATGGATGGTTCCATTGTCACATAGCTAGCCTTACCATTTTTTAGTCCCCTTTTTCTGCTAGAGTGGGTATCGGTCATTTCTAATCTGAACTTTCTGAAAGCAATGATCTCTGCTGCCTTTGATGGGTTTTGGAGCAGGCTGACCAAAATGACCAGAATGTTACTCATAAGTATATATTCTCAAGACTGTCTGTATCTAAGGCTAAAATCAAGTCCAATGTTTGTAGGTTCTCTAGGGAAAGTTTTAGACCTTTATGTTCAGTACAAATAAGTTTTTGTGGGTAATTAGAGATGAGAGAATCCAATATAGTTTTGTGTTTCACTAACTCTTTTGAGCCTTTTAAAAACAAAAAGTCCCAAACAAACAAATCCTTTTTTTGTCATGGAAATGACTATTTGGATGAATGTGATAAAAATGTTTCTCTGTTTTCTCTTATTAAAACTAAGGTTGAAATACAGTTTGTGACAGTTGAAGTTAATAACTTGTTTTCAAATATTAATCCCTGCTTTAGCTGTTTCATCCAAAGTTTTTTATCCTTTTTTATGGACTCTTTTATCAGCCTCACCTTCCCAGCAAAGCCACTTTCTTTCAAGCATTCGAGATACTGCAGTAGGTTTTGTTTTGTGGACAAGAACTCTGTGGTCTACTTTCAGGTCTTGCCCTTGAGACACTGTATGACCTTGGGATAGTGTTTAATCTCTGTATGAAGTCTTTTCCTTCCTCAAACAATCACTGAGCTGTCAGTGTAAACTGTCTGCTGCAAACTCTCCAGTAGAAGGTCCATCTCTCAGTCTGTGGATGCATACAGCCACACACAGTACGGCTCTAATCTGAATCTCAGCTCCCCAGGGTGAGCGGAATACCAGTAGTAAACAGGACAATGTTTCTGTCTGTTTGTGTACATTTTGTGGAAGACTTAATTGCATGCATTTTGCAAATTTTATTTATCCCATTACTCAAGTGAAATATAGTAACAATATATATCATGCTAAACTTTGCATTGTAAATACAAGTTATCTAATGTATGGAGGACATTTGAATGTTCTGAAGGTAAATACCAGCAAACGAATGGACTTCCAGATGACTGGAAGCATGAATGTGATCTCAAATACAATTTACTCTGCCTTTCTGTGGTCTTAATAATGTGTTAAAAGCAAGCAAAGGATCTGTGGCTATCAGAGGATGTACCTTAACCCCATCAAGAGGTTTTAGCTAACACCTAAGAGTCTACTGGATTTATAGGTGTAGTTGGGAACATGTGTACACATAGACATCAGATATGTTTACAATTGTATAATATTTCTATTATGCACAAGCAAAGTATCTGGAGTTACACACTCTGAACGCTTCCTGGAACACCTGATTCCCAGTTCAGAGTCCTCTGCTAGAGAAAGCTGCTATTCTCTTTTGCTTTTACTCCTGCAGAATGAAGCAATATCCATCTGTATAGGCTGCTTTTCTTACTTGCACTTCCAGCCTGATATTGCAGCTTGTTTCACTTGCTCCTGCTCTTTCTCTGAGAGATAGAAATTACATGACATAATCTGGGTGGAGTGAGCTGGGAACGTTTCCCAGAGGAGCTGAAGAGAATTCCCAAACAAGCGACGTTACCCCAAGCTGACATGCCTTCAACAGAAACACACTCCTCCTTGCATTTTTATTTCTGGCTTACAAATCTTCAGGGCAGCATTGGCTCATTCAGCAGGTGCAATGGGCTGCTTTCCTCCCAGCTGGGAAGGCACAGCTTCTGGAGCATGGCTGGAAAACTTCACTGCTCAGAAGCTACATTCACAAGCACGGATTTTCTTTCCGTGTTCTGTGTCTTTAGTAAGTCATTTTCAGAGGCCTGTCCATGTAGCAGTGCATCTTAGGCATGGGTTGGTTTTTTTAGCACAGAACGATCAAGAGTGAAAAGCTTCCAGCATTTCTTGCACAGTTTGGCAAAGACATTTCTCATGAACAATACAAAGGTTTTATTGACTCCCTCCCCATTTCCCCTTCTTTTCTTTGGCTAGCACTTGTTCGTTTTTTTCTACCCCTGATTGTTTCTACCACTGCTACCTTCAACTGTTCCACTTTTTGATCTTTCTTCTACCCAAAAGGAAATGGAGAGGAAAAAGAGTTAGAAAACACGATGGGAGGGAAACAAAGTAAATATCTATTTTTTGTTTTGTTTTGATAAATTTTCCTTGTTCCTCAAGCACGTGGAGGATTACCATCCCTTAATTTGTTTAGTGAAACTACTGATAAAAAAAAATAATTTAAAAGTTGGCTAATGTGACCTCAGGCCTGTCTGAGTGCACTGTTTATACTGCCTTAGCACCTCAGGCTCTGCTGTGGGGACTGATTGAGGTAGGTGTGGTACACCCACAAATGCCACGATCACGATCTCACTGAACTTTGCTCCGTTTGACTTTGATGTCATATAAAGACATTTTTGCATGAGACAGTGATTGAAATGCATTCATGCTGCTGAGGAACAACCCCATGACATAGACCTTCCTTCCTTTAGGTTGAAGATGGAGTGGCACCAAGGACAACAAATAAATGCCTTACTTTGAAAACGAATCTTTGTGCAGGTGGAATGGTGTTGACAAGATTATTCTTATATCCAGAGTGGAATTCCTTATCAGAAACTATGCACAGCCTCCCCTGCTCTTGCAAAACCTTCATGGCACTTCAGCTTGCCTGTGCAATGCATTGCTAAGGTAGAAGTCTACTTTTGAGCTAAATAACTCCATGTCCCTAATATCCAACAAAGGCAACTAGGTGCTTCAGGAGCAGGCTGCTGTCCTGCAAAAGATGTCCTCCAGCAATCTCTGCTTGGGTGCATGTGAATCCCCCCAGTCCAGGTGGGCATTTTGTCACTTGATGCCTCATGAAAATGTTTGAGGGGTCTTAGGTCTGTCCTGACGTGGAATGGGCTATTCCCAAGGGATAGGGAACTGATCAAAAGATAGAATGTGAAGTAACTCCACCATGCCAAGACAAAAGTAAGAGTGCGACACAATAGGACAGGCAGTGAGGTTGTAAAAATAATGTCTTCCTCGGTTTGCGGCTGGAAAAGGTGAGGAATAGCAAGGGTTAGTAGGAACTGAAATTAGTAGGAAATAGGCATGTGGACTGACTTAAACTGAAGGCTGAGGATGCTGTTCAAGAAGGCCTGGGCATAGTCCTACAGAAATTCTGCCACAGCTGAGAGCTGAAGCTGGCCAATAGCATGGATTTCTCTCACTTCGTACCTACAAAGCCACAGTTTGATTTGTTGTTGTTGTTGTTTTTAATTATCCATGAAATCTACTTCTGGGTTTTTTTCCTAATTAGTTGTATAGTTCTACAGTTTTGATGCCATCCATCTATAAAAGTAATTGTTCCTAGGGATAACTTTATCAGCTATCAGTTGTTTTTGTGGTTAATCTGCAATTTTCCTGTAAAGTATGCTTTAAATTTCACCTCTGGGACACATTGCTCTGGGAAAATACATACTTTAAAAACAGCAGGGAAACATTTATTAAACATGCTGTATAGTTGATAAGAATGTGCCACTGCTCTGGGAAGTGACATAAAAATCTCTGTAATGAAGAGAGGATGGAAAAACTGCAGAAGACAGTGGTCACTAACAGGATGACTAAGTAGCTTTTCAAAGGTTTGCCACATGCTCTTTGTAAAACCATAAAAAATGGCTTTGTGGTAAGGCTGGCTTACAATCTAGTCAAAAAATAAAAGTGGTCACTCTTCTAAAGCTCTGTGTAACTCCAGCAGCTGCAGACAAACTTAAAAACAGACAGCAGAAGAAGGGAAAAAAATGTCCAGTTCTTGTCCAGACTTTCTATATTTGGTCGAAGTTTTCCAACAAGGGACTTGGCAGATGACATGTGTTCCACGAGCTTCCTGAGAGAAGCTGGAGAAAGGGAAGAGGCTTGTTACGCTCATGTTGTCTGCCACTAACATGAGGAAATATCATTAAGACTTACAAGCGTAAAGACAATCTTCAGAGCTGAGCATGAATGGAGAAAAGACCATCAGGTCAACCTAACCTAGACAAAGCTGGAGGGCGCAAATCTAGTGCTTTAGTATTTGTAAAGGGCTTCAGCTGCTGCTGTAGTTTATTTGCAGGCAAATCCTTGAATGCTCTATGGCAGTAGTTTTGCACCTGCTGGTTTTCTACATTGTGAGAGAAATCAGACAACATTCAAAGAAAAGATGGGCTTAGGTGTCAGCTGAGATCCAGCTGTCCAGCTGAGACCACTGTCAAGCACAGCCAGTGGCCTGGATCTGATTTGGTTTGACCTGTCATTTGCAAATGAGGGGTCAGCACTGGATGAGTAATGAAGACCTTGCTCTAGAGTCCTATAGTGGTCCTGTCCTCCTAAAAAAAGTTTATGACACGTGTCAGCGTGGTATCTGTATGCCTGTCTGCCTAGAGTTTTAAGACAGACCTTGTAGGCAAGTGCTGTGGAGCAGTCTTCCAGGGGGCTGGGGTACACTCACTCATCTGGACTGACTTGGGAAAAAGCTCAGCCTTGTCAGACTGCTGAAGTTATTTATTTTCTCTTTAAACCCCCTCACCGAGCTCAATGTCTACTGCACATACAGAGCCTACACACATCTGAGTATGGCTTCAGTTATATTCCCTGGGTTTCACAGCAAGTGGTACTTTGTTTTAGTCTACTGTACAAGTGCCTTTTTTTGTCGTGCGCACACACACACACAGAGTGCCAGTGTGACAAAGCTAGTCATGCAGCATAGCACATTATTGGAGTGTGCACTCATGCTGTGATGGTGAATATGGTATTAAAAAAAATAAATTACATTAGGTAAGCTTGAATTGTGTGGTTTTCTGAGTAGGTTTCATCTCCAAAATCCTTGAACTTTAAATATTCTGACCATGTATTTACTGAAGTCAGCAACAAAATTGTCAATGACTTCAAGGAGAGTGCAGTCTGTCCAAGAGCACAACTGTCTGCAAGAATGATTTTACACCTGGATTTACAAGAAGACTAAACTGTGCTGGGAGAGATTATCTGTTATGGGCACAAATAGTATCAGGATGAGTTCACATTGAAAGAGTGAGTGTCATCATGGTGCCTCATGAAAACTTAACAAGTAACGCATCTGGGCAGACCATTTTGAGGTTTCCCTGAGGGATAACCCAGATGTCTGTTGGGAATGTCAAGGGAGCAGGGACAGGCTTGTGACCACCTGCTGTGAGAAGCAGACAGACAGTGATTTTTCATGATAAATGGTATTCTTTATCTAGGACTGCACCATTTGTCTGGGATGTCTTGGGACTGTATTATCTCAGATATGCCTTGTCTCATATTTCAGCCAAAACTGTGTGAAAGACCTTCACCTGTGCATGTGGTGTTAGGACTTATATCATATCCCATTTGGAACAGGCAGCTGCAAATGAACTACTCCCCTGAGCACTGGATGCTTTGCAGACCACCATGCTTTGTGCCTTGTTCCAATGGATATGTTTTATCGTGGTAGAATACTCAGTACTTGCAGGATGAGGTAGGATACTCAGTATTTGCAGGATGACAGCAGTGCTGAGTCAGTATGGGCAGGCCAATTTATGTTTATGGTCCCATGTTTGAAAAAATCATATCAGATATGTATGATTGCACCATTAATTTCCACCATCAGTGAAAGAAGATTGTTTATATTTTCAGTATGGCTGACAAGAACAAGTCATGTTGTACAGGTGGGTGCAGAGAAAGCTTTCTAAGCTAGAAAGCATTTATCTCTTTGTACTGTTATATCTGAGACTCAGCTCTTTGTAGGAAGAGTACTAGAAAGTGCTTAAAGGAAAGTACGCCAACATTTGGGCCAGACATTGAACAATACGATCAAGGTCCTGACTGTTAAAAGCTCATGTACGTCCTGGACAAAGCAAGTCATGTGCTATATATGAAAGAGAAAATGTATGTTGTTGGGATTTTTTTAATTTTCCTTCAAGCCCAGATGCTTTAATTTACATGAAATTGTGTGTTTTCATGTTCAAATAAAAGGTTTGTGACTGGACAGCTATTGAAACGAGGGACTTTTTATGTCGTTGTTGGGTGTTGCTTACAGCCAACAACAGGACACGATGTTCTGCAGGTTCATGTTACCATTCTGATGTGACTTATCCTAGACGGTGCAATAGAAAATGAAAATGAAAAATGACATCTGGAAGAGGCAGAATTGTGTCTTGTTGACCAATATGAATTTTTCTGTGGTAAAATAGTCAATTCCAGTCTGATCAGTTTAGAAACTTTTCGGTATCCTCTTTAAGGAAAAAATAAGATGATGGTATGAGCTCAGCATATTGTACAAGCCTTGCTTCTCCAGGGGTAAGATGACCAGGCTTATACTCAGAAATGATCTGAAGAAACTACCATCTGAATGTTTAGTTACTAATATTACTGTGTGTTTTTGCACATGGCAATTTGACTGTGAAAACACATTTTTTTCTTATAATTTTATTTCTATTACTTATATATAGTATTTTCCATACTGAAATTCAGCATACAGAGTCTGCATCTTCAATGCAGCCATAAAAGACTTGATCATAGGCAGACCTTATCCTGTTGCTTATGATACAGAAAATAGTTGAGACACAAAATGTATGTTAGTGAATTGCTAACAAGTGTTGTGGAGATTATTCATCTATTTAAAACTAAGTACATGCCTAAATTTTTGCAGTACTAATTACAACCATATGCTTTTTCAACCTGAGTTTCTTCCTAGGCTCTCTTTCCAAACTCCTGGACAGTATTTCTGCAAAAGTACTGTGACTAGTTCATCAAAAGACTACTGTGGAGGAAAAGGTTGCTGGGCTTTATCTTTTTGTTTTAAAATTATTCTTTTCTTAAAATAGTTCTTATATGATAATTTTGAGCAGCTCATTAGAACAAAAAGTGTTGCAAATGTCTTATGTTTTCTTCGTACTGAAGAAAATTGTGAAATTTGACTGATTAGTCAGTTCCTGTTTTCATTTTCCATAAATCTATTCTTATTTCGATTTCTCCTTTGAGGCTTTATATGAGTTGCACACACACACACACACACACACACACACACACATGTTTGTGTGCTTGTTCATATTGAAATAGCCACCTCAAATTGTAAGTCTGTATTTAAAAACCTTAACAAGAAAACCGGTACATTTTTAACTTGAATGTAGGGTGTTTAACCCACAGCCTATCCTCGAGGTCACTTCTGCTGTCTAAGGGTAAGGTTGTGGGGCCCTCTCAATGGCAGGCTTGTCCTCAGAGATGGCTATTTGATGGCAAAAAATTGACCTTCAGAAGGAAAGTCATCCTGAGGAGCGTCAACTAGCATCAAGCTCACATAATCGTTGGAACCAGCCTCTGTCCGCTATGGCCTGCTTTGATACACGTCCTAATACCTGTGTGTATGCATAACTCTCCAAAAGGCACAGATAATGTGAGCAGGCTGTCAGACCTTGTGAGGTTATCAGCCTGAATTTTTCAGACACACGCTATATGATAATAGATCCCGTTTCTTCATGCAAGTGTTGCATTTGAAGTCCATGTTTGTGAAGATCTGGTACCTCACAGGACTTAGAAATAGTAAACTCCAGGAAGCAAAACACATGAAACCCCACATATGAACACCAGGCTTTTTATGGTACTGCTTGCTATCTGCCTTGGAGGGAAAAGCTTTCCTGTACGCATACTCAAATGTTTACTTTCACATGAGGCAATTAGTCATTGTTCAAGAAGAGGAAAAAAAAAATGGTACATGCTGTAGGTAAATAACTTCAGATATTTAAATGAAAACCTGAGAAAGAGAAGCCAAGAATAACTCTGCAGATAAGCTGGAAGCAGGGCTTTGTCCTGCTGCCTCCAAGTCAGGTTAGGACTGTCCAAATAGTCCAATTCAAATACAGAGTTTCAGATTGCACTTTCTTTGCTTTTTGCTTTTGTTTTTACTTATCATTGGTTGGAAACATCCCAGTTAGTCATATCTGTATATCAGTTTTGTTACTAAAATCACCAGGGAATGTATGCAGTGCTATAGATTTCTGGCTTTGTCAGGGTGCAGAAAAGAAGAGGAAAGTGGTTTAAATCAGAGAGGAAGGATGTGTTGTGGTTAAAGCACTGCATGAGGCAATCTGGGTACAATCTCTGGCTTTTCCATCTGGCTGTGGCCAAACTGTGCAATATCTCCTCTGCAAAATCTGTGTTATTTGAGCTGGAGGGTACATTCAATTTTATTTATTTTATGGCTTGAGCCATCTGTGTCCATGCTGAAATCTCATCCTCTGTATGAAAAATGCAAACGGTGGATCTAACATTACCATTGCTTCCTCCCTCTGTCCCATTCCTTTTCATTTCAGCAGGGTTACTCTGAGACTTGAGGTTTCTTCCCTGTCACTGCTGCTTGATGTCTTCATCTACTGGATTAGCTGTTGATTCTTTGTAGTAGCTGGAATTCAAATGTTTGGCAAACTCCTCTTGTGAGTGTCGCTGTCCTCTGGAGTTGAGCAGTGAGGATTTTAGGAGAACACTTAGGTAGCATTACATTTTGTCTGTCTCTTCAGATAGCAAGAGCAGTGGGTATTCCCTGGCCATTTTGAGAGGTTGCTCTTCTGTTCCTGCTCTCTCCCTCACTACACCCACACTGCCTCTGCTGCATCACACTCCATAGTCTGAGAAAAGACATCAGTCATCTTTGATCAAGTGTCTGTGTGTCCTCATTCTTCCTAAATTGGGAGTGTGAGACATGCAACACAGGTCCCAGAAACTGCATCCAGAAGACAGGTTTTTCAGCATTGTCATGAAAGAAGCAACATAATGAAGGAAAATTAAGAAATCTTTCCTGTGAAAGCTGGAAGAGTTGAAAGTTGTGGTAGAAGTTGTGCAAGAAAGACCTTGGAGAATCAAGCAATGTTTGCTAAGCTTGACTTGGAGAAGCAGGCCCTGGGGCACAGCTGCCCACTTCAGGGGAAGAAGGTGGTGATATGAGTGAAGTGGAGTGAGAAGATGCTAAAATAAGTCCATTTAGTGCAGCTTCATGGGAGACTGCTCCACTTCAGCTGCTACAGCTGTAGGCGCCTGGGCAGAGACTCAGTTTGCTTTCAAACTGTGACTAGCTTCTCCACTTCCAAGAGGGACATGATTCTTAACCACAGATCCCATATGCTTGGAAGAGCCCTTGCTTCCACTTCTGCTAGACACAATTTAGCTGGGTTGGCCTTCTCTCAGCGCATTCAGGTGTACAGCAGCTTCTATGAACTCCATTCTCAAACACATTCTATCAAGCACTTGTTGGAGTTTGGAACCACAAGCCACCTTGATACAGGTGATGGTGCTAACAGGCAGTAGCCAGAGAGGTGGAGCAGGATCAGTGGGGGTTTTGGCCACAAAGAAGTGGAGATACCAGGCAAGATACAGGTCAGGAAATGCATACTGGAATAAACATCATGAAAGGTCAGCTCAGGGCACCAACTAACGTGTGCTGAGTAACCTAGAGACAGACATGACGTTGCCCATGCTTGCAGCATGTTGAAAAGCACCCTGGCTCGAGAGACAGTCAGAGGACTCTGGTCAAAAAAGCCCTGATAGCAAGCATCCCACTGTTGTGAGCCTGGGCTGAGGAGCTGCTTGTAGACTTGCCTCTTCAGGGTGATAGGCGAGGTTCTGTTTTCTGTCAAAGGCAGTGCCAGATAACCGGTGCTGCTGTGGGAAATGCTCTGCAGGCTCTTACAGGGTTCCTTGACCACTCGTTGTGCACCTTGTATCTTCTTTCATAGAAAAGAGAATCTAGGTTGCCAGTGGGTCACCTGCCAGCAGGTCACCTGTCAGCCTTGAGCAGGCCATCTTTTGTACTGGTCGGTTGGAAACACGACACCTAGGGCAAGAAGTATGGGTCCCTGACCGAGTTGCTAATGACCCATAAACCTTTCTTTGGACTTTGCAAGAAGGACATATTTGTCATGAGGCAGCACTGGGGGGCTGCTCACATTGTGACCCTCCCATCCATCAGGTCATAAGAGAGTTTTGACACTGTGACACAGAAATTCAGCATCAATTACATAACCCAGAAAGGTCTAAAGGTCCATCAGTCTCACTACCAGAGGGTATATCAACAAGGTCTTTTGCATGCAGATGGTAGTTTTGCTCTGCTTGTGCTCAGGACAGGGACACAAGCCAGCCTACCCCTGCAGAGTGTTTATTGCCACAGACGCAGCATCACAGTAACCACAGTCATACTGCTTCTGGTTCTGGCTTGCTTCTGGCTAGCTCAGTGTGTCAACAGAGTGTGCTTGTGCCTGTATGTGACATACTTACAAGACTTAAACTGTCACCCCCGTGAAGTGGTGACAAGGTGGAATTCATCTTTCTTCTATGGGGTGTGATGTTGCTGAGCAAGGACATGTACCAGCTCTCCCTTCTGCTTTGCTGGTAAAATCTGGCATGCAAGTTGTGCCTACCCAGATCTGTCAATGAAAAAGCTGATTGTCATCATGCGGCATTTTGATGAGGCCACAGAAACAAGGACAAGAAAGGTACCAATGGTCATTCCCTTGCTGTCTACGCTGACAGTCATTAGCTTAGACCTGAGTCTAGGAAAAAAGTGTACCAGTGGGAAATCCCTGGTGTGAGATAAATATTGTGATGCATGTGTTAGTGCAAAGAGAGGAGTGAGCTAAAGAAGAAACTTGTCCCCTCATTCATTCGACCCATTTAGCTGGTGTTATCTGTGTTATCTGTGCTGCCTACTGTGTGCAGCACTCTGTGTGTAAAGAGGAAATGTAAACTTTGACCACTGCCTATTAAAAGCCTGTCCAGTGCAATGGAAGGCCATCACAAACGCACCCAAGAAAACTCGTTCAGCCACTCTGGGTACTGTGCCTGTGCTGCCATCAGTGGCACTCACAGGAAGTGGCTGGTGCTCACAACCCAAGCTTCTGCTCTCCATGAAGCCCTCAGTGCTTGCCTGAGACAGTGAGACAGAGTGGAGGGATTTGTAGGTCAAATGGGGCAGCAATTGCTTTAGGGCTTTGTCTGCTATCGTTGGTGTCACTGACATTTCCAGATCTCAGAACAATTCCTTGTGTGGATGTAAAACATGTTTTCTCCTGATCAGCCTGAGCACAGTTTCAGTGTGCAAATCTCACGTGAGTGGGTCTGAAGCTTGAATGTTGGAGGAAGCCGAGGTCGCCAACATTGTAGTGGAGAACTAGTCCCCACAGAAGCAGTCAATTCTGCCTCATCCTGCCTGTGTTACCTCTTTCTTTCAACAATCACACATCAGGTTTGGTGTTCTGGAAACTGTATGACACCCCAGTTCCTTGACAATCTTGCACAATCACATCATCTTCCCTGCTTGATCCCTCAGCAAACTCATGGTCATGACTTAGGTAATGAAGCAAGCTTGAGGTAACCTTTTCTTGGGACTTTGCTTATGTGTATTGAGTTGGCTTCTCTCCTTTCTTTAAGGAAAATAGAAATTGAAGGAAACAGGTAGCTAACAGGTTAAGGAGATGACCACAGTGATCCAACTGGACTGCAATAAAGACAAGATACTTCAGAAAGTTGAACCCAGAAGATGCCCCGAGAATAGCATTACAGACCAGTCAGTTATCTGAATCCTGGTTTTACTGTGGCCTTTCTCTCCAACAAGTTAAGTATTACTAAAAGGAGGAAACATAATTGACCCTGCTCCGGCAGGGGGGTTGGACTGGATGATCCTTTGAGGTCCCTTCCAACCCTAGAATTCTGTGATTCTGTGATTCTGTGATAATGAGAAGATAAAAACTGAATGTGCAAATGGAGAGTAGAAGGCAATTCCTGCCTCAGGATACGTCTAAAACAGAGGTAAAATCTTGGTAAGAAAAACAGTAACAGCGTGACAGTAAACACAATTTCTATCACATAGAGAATTCTTTTTGTTGTATGAAAGTAATGACTTTCAAATTTAATGGTGGCTTGGTTTTTATTATCAACATACTTTATTTTGTCAAAAGTGAAACAATGTTAAAAGAAAAATACTCGTGTTGTTCTTTGAATCATTTCAAAGCTTTCTGACAGAAATTGACATGCATCAATGAACTGTTTGACTTGTGTTGAAACAGCACTAACTGACAGGTGTTCTGCTAAAAATGTCTTTTCAGCCAGGTTCAAAGTATCTTTGCTTTGGCAATTGGTACTAGAGGCACAATGAGATTAAGATCTTTATTGAGCTAGCCTTGCTGTATTTATGATCTCAATTCAAGGCTTTAACAATGTCTTCCAAGGTCAAAGACACCGTGACAGACTTGGCAGTTGAATCCAGATTCACTGTGTCTCAGTGCTCACAGCCGCAAGACCAGGTCTATGTCCTGTTTTCCAGGACTTTTCTATTTCGCTAGCATTTTACCTCTGCTGGATCTTTTACTCACTTTTTCAGTGTGATATATCTGTGAAGCTGAGTATGAAACTTGAGATTAGTAACCAGCAAGAAGATGAAAACCTCCAGAAATGCATCATCAAAAAGTAATAAGCTTCTGAAATAAAAATAGGAGGGAGCAGCTACTCTTAACTGAGCTGCTTCTTTTTTCCAAGACTGAAAATTCTTGAGTAGTGTGCACTTCTGTTTAACCAGATTACTTACCACTTCTAAGGGTGGGTGGGTGGCCTAATAGAGCTTTTGTGGGAGCTTTGCGGCCAGAGGAACTTGAAATGTAGCCATCTGCCACATCTTATATAATAGGCTTCTCATTTATATAGGTGATGGGACAACCATCTGCAAGGGCAAGTACTAGCAAATAAGTATTTGGCAGTCCCTGAGATTTCAGAATTCCTATTTAGACAAAGTTTCTTCAGAGCCTTAAAGGAGAAAAAGGTGGAGTGAGAAATGATCTAATTTCTTAGAGAGCAAGGTAATGTTTTTCAGTGAACAAAGCATTTGGGCAATGATGATTGTTCCCCACCATGATTTGTTCCCTACCCAGGTGTCCTGCTTTAATTTCTGATTTTTTTCCATTGTCTCTGCATAGACCATGACAGAGAAATGTTACAAATATTGCTGTTTGCATGTTTGTGCGTTATTGAACAAATGGAGAACTGTAGATGTGCAGGCAGTGAAAATACTGACCTACCTTACGTGCACTCTTAGCAGACTTCTTGGAGAAATACTGCTGCAGGAATTAGTGTAAGAATGCATGTCCTCGTGTGTGTGCTGTGCACAGGTTTGTGAATGTACTTGTTCACCTAAAGACATATTTCCTTTGTCAGAAGGTTTTTCCATTTCTTTGACCTGTCTATTGTGTGAGAGTCACCCCAGGTTTAGTTGGTGGTATTTACATTCATTTTTAGGCAACCAGATCTTATGGAAAGAATAATAAACAGCAGAGATAAAAAAACACTCTGAGACACTATGAACTCATGGAATGTAGTGGTTATTTAACTTTCTTTCAATGATCACTGAAAATTACTTCTGTCATGAGAAGATATTTGCAGAAGGTGATTGGATGTTTCTCCATGTTTGAGTAAGCAGACAGGTTGTTCTGGAGACCTATATAACTGCGTGGCTTACACACATTTTTGTATGAATTAATCTATGATAGCTAGAAATGTGATAATTTTACCAACAAAGAGACATTTACACAGCCCCGTCATAAACATGCATTACAACAAGCACAGCTTCCTGCATACTGATATGGAACACCTGTGTATTCATGCAGTTGATCTCTATTTCAAGCACTACTAATTGAATGACAGAGTGAAAACATTCTGAGTGCAAACACAGGATACCTGCAATATACCCAATGGCTACCTACTAGATACACTGCAAACTAATTGGACAATTTACTCTGATGTTCAGAGCTAGTGTGGTTCCTACACATACATGGATGCTGGAAACTAGATAGTTAGCAGTGAGCAGGGCTGCATCCAAACATTTCACGGATATGAATTGTTACTGTAGATAAGAAAAACATGGAGGGAGAAGAAGTATGACATGGAGGAAATATACTTTTTCTTCACTTCCAAAAAGCAAAACAGAAGGCAGAAATATCCTTGAAACTCTGGTGAAATACTTTGTCTTAGGAGAAAGGTAAAATGTTCATTAGCACAAAAGTGAATTTAACTCTGAATACAGGACCAAGGTCTCAGAAAGATGAGAGAACTAGTATTAAATTCATTTAATATATGATGGCTATCTGGAAAGATTTCAAGAGCAAATCCATGTCTTATCAAGAAAAAGATGCTGCGAGGTAGCCTAATTCTGGTTTACATATACTTGAAAAAATCCCATGAGGGTCTGGTTAGGAATTTCTGGCTTTCATGCCACAGAAGCCAGACCTTGGGGCATGACCTAGGATTCATGAATGGGATATGTCACCTGCACACACACACAGAAGACAGTCTGGCAATGGGATGTGGGTTGACTCCCTAGTATGAACCACATGAAATGGAAGGGCAGTAGACTGTAGAGAAAAGCTGTTCTTGATGAAGAGCAAGAAGACATAGGTCCCATCTTCTTGTCTCCAAGGCTCAGTGACCCAGGCAAACCTATTAATCACTGTCTTTTGTGTCTTAATTGCCAGTGCACACAGGAGATGATAGTACCTTCCAGCCTTAATGGGTTATTTAAGGGGTAACCACCTAAATTTTGGAGTGTCCTCAGATATTACACGGATGGGTGTGATGTACTGGTTAAAAGGGTTTGGTGTATGCTATTATCCTGATGATGTACTCCAGACAGTATGACTTCTTCACATAAGGAATGCTATACTAAACCAGACCAAAGGTTTTTTTAGCTTGGATCTTCGTGTCCAAAAGCCGTCAGTATCAGGAACTTAATGGAAACTCCCATGAAACAGCATAAAGCCATCACTTTTCTACAATGCCTTATTTTATGTTGGTCTTAAGACACCACAGCACAATGTTACTGCCAGTTTGTCAGGGCTAATAGCCACTGATGAACTTACTCTTTATGAATTTGCTTGTTTTCTTTTGAATCCATTAAAATTTTTGGCCAGGAGCTCTGCAGTTCTCTTTGCAGAGAACAGGGATGTTTCTGGAGTGCTTGAAAACATCTGCTTGGTAATTTCAGTTGATCATTTGTTCCCCTTTTTTAACATGAAATGGTGACTGATTTATCCTGATTTACTCACCTTTGGTGATTTTGTAGATCTCTATTTTAACTGTCTAGACAACAGAGAATTCAGATCAATGCAAAACTGGTATCTTGTAGATATCTGCCAAGATAGCATTTAAATTTAGTAGTCTAATCTGAAGACAAAAGCCCCTGCACTCACACTGGAGTTGATACAATCAGTAAGAGTGTTGTTTGCAGGCAGAAAAGAGCAGAGTTCTCTCTTCAAAGCCATGTTGCGAACCATAAAGCCAATTCATATTGTCACTGGAACTAAATTTATCATTTTATACCACATAGCTCTCTCATCTGGTTGCCCTATGGCCTTTTGCTCTAAGGTAGCTACTCCAGAACCAACTGAAAACATTAGCTGATGAATATGCAGTAAGATGGACTGTTTCAAACACAGAAAAGAGTGAGCCTTTGTAAAAAGTGTCTGACACAGAAGTGATTCCTGTGGATACTATCTTCAGGGCTTGGTGTATTGGGAATATGAGATACACATTCCTTTCCTAGTTAAGAGCAACAGGAAATGCACAGCAAAACTGAATTTGTTGGCCCCTGAAACTGTCAATTTTGTAGTAATTAACTACATGTTTCTCAGGTTGTACACTAATGTCTTTAGGTCCTAGAGTCAGCGATGGCTTATACACATGTTCATTTCAAAGCATGTAAGACACTGTGCTTATGTTCTCAAAGACTGAAATCAAGCAGGTGCTTTATTCAGTGGTGGATGAGGGTCTAGTTGGGCATGTTTTGACGAAGACAGAGGGAGGGGAAAAATAGACTTGCACTTCCTTCAGTATCCTCAAGGGATAAAACTTTCAGCCAAAGGTTGAGTGGAAGATGTGGGGAAAGGAATGAAATGGAAAATAGGAAGAGAATGCCTAGAATTAAAATATTATTTTTACTAACTACAAGATTTATCAAATCCTTAGCTTGGTGGGAAGTCATTTCTCTACTCAACAGAACATGACTAGGAGACAGAGAAAAAACTCTGAAAGGGCTGTTGGAATGATGACTGGGTCCTCACTGGGGTCACCTGCATTTGTTCCATGCTCTCATCATGGGAGGCAACATCCTGAATTTCTGAATCACAGAAGGATTATTGCCAGAACACAGGAGGCCTTGTCATTGTTCCAGTGTTGCCCCCACTCTTGAGTGTCCACCTGCCAGTAACTGGAGTCTTGCTTCATGTTTATTGATCAATTGAAACTGATATTTGCTGGCTAGGGGTAGGGTCAGCAGAACTGCATCAGGGGTGATAAGCATGTTTTTGAAACTATAGATCCAACAGTAATTTGCAATCTCTTTTGTCCATCTAGAGATGGATATTGGGGTTCAGAACTGCTTGTTAGACCAAATTCTAAAACTGAAGCTGGTAAGAGAAAGGAAATGTAGCTTTGAAACAAATAAACAATCAAAAAACTTCTGTGATGGGGCTGAAATGTGCTTTTAAAATCTTTTGTTCCTCAAGCCTTGTGTCCCTTTCCTCCCACTTCTTTGACATCTTCAGAACTGAAACTGGAAATCCATGGCACACCTTTGTGCTAGAAAACGGCACCTCTGTGCACCTGAGTGGTTTCAACACACTCACACACGCATGGAGGAATCCTGTGGGGGCGGAGAAATCAGATGATGTTGCAATGTGTTTTGTCGGTACTATTCCACCAAGGCTCAGCCTTGTGTCATGCTGAGCTCTGAAGCCTTGGGAACCATGCTGAGTCCAGCTTCAAATTCCTCAGCAGCACTGCACTTTGGGGTACCCCCAGGGAACACACAGCTTGCCAGTGGTGTGACCTGAGATGAGCAGAAACGCTTGACCTGTGCCATGACTCCAGTGTGAGCTGCCCTGTATGAGGTGCATCTGTTCCAGTCAGCTGGTCCAACACCCAAATCTTGCTTTCTGGGCATCTCATTGCCTTGGCAGCCTGTAGAGCTGTGGGGAAAGGCAGAGATGCTGGTGGTTCTGGTTTGCCTTAGTACAGGTAGGTTTGGGGCAGAGAAGAAATGATAAGACAGTTTTTAAGGTAAATTTTTAAGGAATCAGACATGGGAATTCTGGACCAATCTGATTAGTCAGAGAAAATCTGTAGGGGGATTTCACCCATTTAAATGCTTAAATTTGTCATTTTCTGCAGGTTTGCTCAGCTTGGTGTCTAAGGCAGACACTGAAGCTTGCTATGCTGAGATGTGTGCCTTTGGATAGCTGCTGGGCCAGTCTCTCCACTGACGTCACTCCACTGAGGCTCACTGATTTGCAAAGCACTTGGCGTCCTGCTCCTGGTTTTCCTCTCTCCCTCTCTGCCTCTTTGGCATTCTCTTCTCTTCTCTTTTTACTCTGGAGGGTGTAACCTGGCAAAACTCAGCCGTGCTTCCTCGATGAGGCTCTGGCCCTGAATTGGTCTGAATTCAGCTGACCTTTCCAAACAGGTCTTTGGGGGCTTTGCTTTGTCCTTGTGTGTTTCTTGTATTCCACTTTTTTCTACATGAAGCACACATTATTTTCTGCTAGCAATCCCCAAAACTTCCATTGCCTTTCTAAGTTATCTCACCTTGGATGAAGCTGGACCTCTACCTGGGTCTGGTGCTTTGCCTTCTATCAGTCTTGATTCTTTGTAGTCACACTGTGCTCCCTCCTTCCACCCCCAAGTGTCGTGGGCCTGACCCATGATAAGGTATGGGGCTACTCTGGAAGCTGGCATTGATGTAGCATATAATCAGAGAGAAAAAAAATTACAGACATGGAGATGCATATGCAAACATGCACATTCTTCAGTGAGGATGATGATTCTGCTATGGGCTGACCATGTTCTTTTTGAATGTTTTCTCTATTCCTCTTGTAATATCTGCTTTCTCTCTAATCTGCTGGGGTCAAAGAGCTTGGCTGGAAGTCATGGGAGGAGGGTGGAGGAGACAATCTTTCATGCCAATCTGTTATAAAAAGGTGACTGATTTCAAGGACTTTTTTTCAGTTTAACGAGTTAAGAAAGATATCAAGGAGAAAATAAAGTGCCAGCTGAGCCAGAAGATAAATTTTTCAGTGTTTGGAAGGGCAAAGGAGGGAAAAAATAAGTGGATTAATTTGTCTTAATGTGAATAATGTATGATGCTGAATGAAATAATTTTGTTTTGGTTATTTAGTGCTGTTTTAAATCAGCTTTTTTTCATTTAAGAGTGGTCCAAGTTGAAACAAAAATGCTTAAATCAAAGTTCCCAAACTTTGTTTAAAAATGTCCAAGTGCCACAGTTTGTTTTTTCCAGAATAACACATTTTGTTCTGGAAAGTTCTGGGGACTGGGGCAGGAATTAATCTCAGCAAGAAGAAAGTGTTTTGGGCTAAGAAAACACTCACTAAAAGCAAACTGAATTTGTAAATGGTTTCAGTGTCACCAATATCATACTGCCTGGCAGCTTTGCTGCATCAAGGATTTACTGTGAAATGTGTCAGTGGTTCAGCTTGGCAAACAGCTATAAATCATTTGCCTCATTCCCAACTTGCTTCTGCCCCCAGCACTGGTACACTAATGTAGGCTGAACTCATACTGCAGGATCACGCAGCTGTGGAACACTCTGAAGATGTCTTCATTTCTTCTGTCAGATCAGTTTCCAGAGCTTCTCTCATCAAAAATAAGAAAAAAAAGAATAAAAAAAAAGAAAAACAAATAAAATAAAATAAAAATAAATATAAAATAAAACAAAACCAAATAAAAAGAAAAAAAAAGAAAAGGAGTTCCTAGATTTTAAGGCTATCAGCTGATTTTTTGGAGGATGAGGAAGAGAGGGACCTAAATCCGATTTCTGAGCATGTGTACTTTGCAATGGAACAAGGATTGCATCAGAGAGCTGACTTGTTTTTTAATCAAAAACAATATTCCCATGAAGCTACACACAGACCCATCCTTTGCAAAATCAGGCAGGCTCCTAAATACGAGTGAGGAGACTGCACTTCATTGCCTTTATTCCTCTCTGAGTTCATGATTGCTGTGTTCATCTGAGGCAGACTGAACCACTTCCAGCCTGATCTTGCAGATGGCGCAAGGGAAAGAGTTGGAAACTGCCCTCTGATACGGAGGTAGGGCTTAACCTCTTGGCTGCTCCTGTAGAATTTTCCTCCCACATGTTCCCTCCCTTATTTAGGAAATATAAGCATGGTGCTGTCTGTGAAAAGTCACTCCCCTCTGTGGCTAGATCACTGGTAACTATCAGGATTGCACCCCAAAGAGTCACTAAAAGCAGTGTTGTTCCCCTGGGTGACAGATTCTCTCTCCCACGGGTTTTTCATCAATAAGTGCCATTGATCTCAGCAGGCACAGTTTCAGGAGTTAAAAACTCCCTGTGCCCCCCCTCCCCCAACTTGATTTTTGCAGTTTACATCTTAGTTTCTAACGTGTAGCCACAGACTCCAAAGCAAACATGCTCTTAGTCAGCTCACTTTGTTGGGGGACCTGCTTGTAGCAGGTCCTGTTGACGATAAGACAGAGGACATCTTATACTGTCATTCCCCTGGCTCTGGGTAAACTTGAGATGAAACTCAGATGAAACCACTCCTTTCTTCTGCACATTTGCTGCTCATGCTGTGTCAAACCTGATTATTATAATTAGCTCAGTTCTGTCACACTCTATAAATGCTTGTCTAAATAAACCAAAGAGCATGGCAATTTTTATTGAGGGGGAAGTGAAAGGAAGGATTTCATTAGGTCTCTGCAGAGAAGGCTTTGCAGAAACAAGGAGGAAGATAAGACTTAAGTCTCAGATCTCTTAAGAGACATCCCCTGGGAGTAGCACCTCCTGGTAATAATGTTTTTCAGCTTGGCTTGGGGCAAGAGGAGAGAGTTCTCACCTCCCCAGAGTAAATAGGTTTTCTAACTCTGTCGGGATGGGATTGAATTAAAGTGCCAAGATAGAAATTGGCCAAATAGTACTTAACAGTGACTCTTAAACCCCTGAAGTCCAGACTTTCAAAACTTTGCTGTAGCATCCAGGTAGTACCCCATAGAAGATGCATACAAAAGAGCCTGGATGAAAAAAATCAAAGTGTTGCTGAAACAAGCTACAGGCAAGGGAATTATTGCGGATATGTGAAAGGAAACATGAGAGGGATATTTTAACCTACACCTTCCAGCTCCTCACTGTGGACTAGATCCAATGCCTATAAAATTCAGTGGAAAGACTCTCATTGACTTCATGAGAACTGGATGGGGTCCCAAGTGAGTTACACCTACTTCGGCTCCCTGCCATAAGTGGAGGTAGTCCTAAAAGAGAGAACGAATGAAGGGAGTTTAATTTACATGACCTTCCAGTTCACTTTCCATTTACAGCTGCTCTTTTAGTCAAGAGGAAACATGTCCAGCTTTGCAGAAGAGGAAGGTATGGTATATTCCGGACAGGTATTTATTCATGTATTTTTTAAGGTAAGTCACTTGCAAACTTTAATACTTTATTTGACACTTTGCAATTGCATCTAAACATTCTCAGACACGTTTTCCAGAGGTATCTGTGATTCTGAGGGCTTCTGTCCTCTTGCTTATGCAGTCAGCACACCAGCTGCTCCAACTGGCTTCAAATGGAAATAAAGATCCAGATTTTCAAAAGGCAGGAGCAAAGGATTTCTAATCCGGCAGCCAAAACAACACAGGCAGCCAAAATAAGAGATTGCATGAAGGAGATGGTCTAAACATGCCAGCTGCAAAGTGTGGAGACTCTAATGCCTAATACCTGCTTTAAATTAGATAACGAATTACCTAATACAAAGTGAAATGAGAGAGTAGAATTAAGAAAACAAAACAAAACATTAAAAAAAGCCAAACCACAATTAGAAACCCGTTGGTTGCCCCTGGCACGATTTAATTTTGCTTCTGCTCCCTTGGTTATTCACTGAGAAACTTACTAATACCTCATGGAAAACTTTACCAGTCCCTCCATGTTGAAGCATTTAGAGGAAATATATTAAATCATGTTGTTTTGTGATCTGTTTCCTCTTTCCCCACCTTCTCCCACTGCAGAGATTTGCTTGAAAGTCAGAAACTGGATTTCTGGCTGCCCTAAGCAAGCCTAGCACTACAGTGACTCTATTAATTGACTTCAGTGAGGATGAGACCTCATACCTGTCCCAGACTGTTTCCCTTGCATGTCAGTGCTTGTAAAACATCCTTGACTAGTATGCTTCAAACTGATGACCTTGTTTCCAGGTTGATGAGACCTATTTCTTCACCTTGAAGCAAATGTCCTGCCAGCACCCCTGCGTGCATTGCAGTGTGTTGTATCTCCAAGGAACCTGCATTTCTGTACTTGTCTAATGCTTTGTCTCTGCACTGAAAGAAATATTATGTGTGCTTTATAATACAACTCTGCCTAAGCAACAAGCTTGAGACCTAACTCTCTGTCCCCCAACTGCTAGTTTTCTTGTTGTTGTTTTGAGATGCCCCAGTTGACTCCAGTGTAGGCATGACATTAGGATCCCTCCGCTTTATTGGGACTCACAAAACAATTCTAGTGGGTCCTATAACACTCCAAAGAACCTACACATGCTTTTACATCAAAACCCATGCTATGCACACCCTTATATTTTGCTAGAGAAACACCACCTCAGAGGGCTGTAACCCATCCCACATTTCAGACTGTTTAAACAGACAGAAGAGAAAGCATACAAGTTTTGTCAAGTGACAGCAAAAGTGGATGGGATATGGAGGAGACCAAGTCTTGTGTAGTATGAGTATAATCAGGTGACTACCTGTATAGGAATGTGGCCCTAAAGCATGTGGATGTGACTTCACCTGTAGTACTTATCCAGTCTTAGTATCACAGAATCACAGAATCACAGAATTCTAGGGTTGGAAGGGACCTCGAAGGATCATCTAGTCCAACTCCCCTGCCAGAGCAGGGTCACCTGCAGTACATCACACAGGAACGCATCCAGGTGGGTTTTGAATGTCTCCAGTGAAGGAGACTCCACAACCTCTCTGGGCAGCCTGTTCCAGTGCTCTGTCACTCGCACAGTGAAAAAGTTTCTCCTTATATTCACATGGAACCTCCTATGCTCCAGTTTGCAACCATTGCCCCTTGTCCTATCATTGGTCATTACTGTAAAAAGCTTTGCTCCATTGTCCTGACCCTCACCCTTTACATATTTGTAAACATGGATCTATCCCTTGTATCTATAGATTTGACTAGATGTAGGCTTCCTGAAGAGGGTAATAGGCTAAGTGCAGTGCTTGGTGGGCTTGTGTCCATTTAGGTTTGGACTAGTGAATTTAAACAGTGAACATCTGGTTACACAGAAATACTACAGAGTGAAAAATAAATATAGAGCCAGTGTTTCTGCCATTTCCCATCTCAAATCCCAGTGTGACCACAAACTTTTCTTTTAGGCAAAACTATCCAGTGTGCGCTGTGATAACACAATGCAGGATATCCAGAGTTCATTGTTAAGATCTGTTGGTTCTGCTTGCAATCGAGTCTGGAATTCAGCCTTCTTGTGAGTGTTTTATTATCCTCCCTGGTGATAAATATCCTTGTGTGCATGGTGTGAGCTCTGTGGAAGCTGTTTGCTGGGGGAAGGCTGGTCCTGTGGGAAAATTATTGGAGTATTAACTTGGACAATAGTGTTCTGGATTTGCTGCAGCGTTTCTATATAAACATAGGCAAATATTTTGGTTTTCCTCTTTTGTTCAGATTCTGCGTTCTCTGCTCACACAATGAAGGACTGATAGTCCTGTCTCAATTGCAAATAAGTGGAGCAGGTGTAGGTTCTTAATGCAGGACTTGTTCTGATGTCTACGTGGTTTTCTTCAGCTCAGTTGTGGGGCAGTTATGTAGGAAGCTGCATGTGTATATATCCTTAGAAGTAGTATAATACATATAAAAAATAAAAATGTTAGCAATACTTAGATTCAGTCAGTCATCACACAGCTCTGTCAAGAAGTGGTCATCCTCTGTCAAAAATACTGTGGAAAAAGAAAGTGCCATAAATACTGGCAAAACTGGCACTATTCATACAAACAGAAGAAAAAAAATACTTTTCTATTCTTACAACCAAACTACAAAGGAAAGAATTGCCTTGTCCATGTCTTGTGTTTCTCCTCAGAGGATTGCAGTGCCCACCTTAACACACCTTGGTGGCTGGCTGGGGCAGGACAGCCCCTGAGCAGACACCTCCAGCACACTGAGAAGCACTAGTAGAAGTGCTAGCTCCCCAAAAGCAGCCACCATACTAGCACCTGCCAGGCTGACTTGGCCTTCCCCAGTGCAAGAGGTACTTCTTAAGTACTGTGCACAAGAAGGATTTGTTGCTCCTAATATGCAAATCATTAACTGATTGAACTTTGTTCCAATGGGAGAGTAGCATCTTGATGGGGGTGACAGGTGAAAATGGATCAAGTGTATCTCTGAATGTGAAATGCAAACTGAGCCCTTGCTCATTTGCATGCCTGTGGCATAGAGCTACTCAGTTTATTTTTGGAGCAAAAGCCACAGCTCAGCCACAGAAATGTTTTCCCATTGCTGCCTATTTGGCTTTTTAAACATTATGCAACACAGGGTGCATAAACGAACAGGAGGCTGAGCAGTGTATGATTGAAATATGCCTCCAGGTCCCCAGGGTTGTCAGGCAGGCTTTTGTACCTGTCCTGAAACAGGTGTGATGGAAGACCTGGTGTTGTTCTGAGTGCCCTTGGAGCTTTTCATGTGCAAGAAGCAAAGTCCTGTTACAGAGAGGGGCTTAGGCTAGCTAGAAGGGCTCTCTTCCTCGAAATCTAGCACTGAAATCACCAGAATGAATCTCTGAAGAGCAGTAAAGATGAG
>VZRW01005538.1:162172-172240 GCA_013398125.1 Aegotheles bennettii
CTGGAAACACCAGGGCCCACGAGGACACAGAGTTTAGGGACTCGTAAATAACACCGAACAATTTTTGCCATTACTGCTTCAGACTTTTCAGTCTATGTGGCATTGAACGTTGTGGTCTGTTTTAGTTCAATTAGACCTGATCCTCAGACAAATTGTGATCTTTGCCCATTGTGTTCTGGGCTGTGTGGAGATGCCCTTCAAAAATAACACATATGCTTATGAGTCAAAATTTTAATTAAATCAGTGGGACTCCACAACCAAAGCTCAAGTTGTTAATGGTGGTTAGGGTCTGTTCCACTTTGTATTGTGAGGTCTGTGTTGCTTAGACAACCTTCATTGTCAGAAACGTGGAAGTCTCCATCATCTTCTTTCAGTGATAGTTAGGGTCTTATATAATTTAATACACACAAGGAAAAAAATGGAAAGGTCTTCAACCATGTAGTAGCTCACACTCCCTCTTCACCCCATCTCTAGGTTTCAGGAGGGCATTTTATGCATAGTTTTTAATAGACATGATAGGTGCTTTTTGGGTAGGATGTTGCTGGATGCTTATTTGTAAAAATAAAATCATAATGGTAACATCAAGTCAGTACCCCGTTTTCCTTGCCTTTTCTGAACCCAGGTACTTCTGAATCAAAGCCTCCAACAGAAAAATGTGGCTGAAAAATAGGGATGAATCAAGTGCAGGCAGCTGCAAGAATGAACCTCACTGACTGTCACAGCTCAAAGCCAAAAATGACTTGGTAGGTTATCTGCAACTAGGTAAAACTTGTAATTTGTATGTTGCTGGAGTCAGCTCAGTGGGATTCTGGGACAAACAGCTGCTCTATGCTACATATAACTTGGAATTTTGTGGCTTTTACAGAACTTACCATTCAGTGTTGGAAAGGGAGCTGTAAAAGGGGGGGAAGGATTGGGACTCTGAACTCAGGGTCCATGAGCAGACTGCTCTGCAGGTTAAACCAGTATCTGATCTGCTGTCCCCTCGGGCTGGATTTATAAGGAGGAGGCAGTATGTGCCTCTTTTATTAGACCAGAAGTAAGAACCTACAGCAGTTTTCAGACTTGGTGGTAAGTCTGAAGCTTCCTCTTTTTCTCAGCAAATTTCTCCAGCTACAGCTGAATGTGACAAAAATAACAGAGAAGTGAGACAAAGGAGAACTTCGCAGATAGAATAATAAAAACTCAAGAAAAAGGCAAGTGCTTGTTCTCATCCTTTTGTCTCTCTATAGCAGTATGCAACTTGTTCTAGAACTGATGATGATATTTTTAAAGACCAGCTTTGAAAATAAGGAAGAGAACCTGGTAGTGATCTACTCTGACCACAGAGCCTAAAGTAGGGAGGATTATTGGAGAAGAGGTAAATAGATTACAAAAATCTAGAAGCAATATTTCTCTGCTGAAATATTCTGGCTTTCTGATGTTTCCAGTTCCAAAGCTTCAAATTCCAAATCTGCACATTTCTACAAGGCAAAATATTCTGACTGGTTCTTGTGATAAATAATATGTTTGATTATTGTATTCTATAAGGGATGAGGGGATAGTTTGTCAGCTTTAAAGTCTAAATCACTCTCTTTCCCTATTTTAGCCATATGCTCCCAGAAAAAAACCATTGAGAATGGAGATTTTGCCTGTGTGCAGGGAAGTGCTGAAATTCATTTTTCTGCAACATTTCTAGCTGCTCAGTGAAATCACCTATACATCAATCTACAGAAATATCACATGCAACTTTGTTGAATTTCGGGTCCAACAGATAGGTCTCTATAATATTTTGACTAGATTATAGTTTAATCTCTGGAAGAAGAGTTTAAATCTGGATACTCACAGATTTCTGGAGTTTAAATTAAAAAAAAAAACAAACAAAAAACTACAGGAGGAGAGCATATGTATTTGACTTCCTCTAGTTCCTTTCTATTTTATTAAATTACCCCAAAGCTGAGTACAGTTATTGCCATCAGATTAAACCATACACTGCAGAAAAGCATTCAGTCTTGATGTGCATGTAGAGGTGACATCAGGAGACAGCTGATCCCTTGCTGCTCTGGTGGGACTGCATGTACTGCATCAGTGGTGTTGCTTTATTCTTCCCTCGTTTTACTCCTTGGTGCCTTTTATTCTTGTTCAAAGGTCACATCTTCTGCCAGTGAAACAAGCTTTCAAGGAGGGAAAATGGAAGTGTATTCAGGATCAAATCCCTGTTGCGGCACAGCTAGGCTACACTAGATAGGTATGATGATACTATGAAGACAGTTTTATCCTGCTGTTTGTAAGTAAGTCCATAGTGCAATGTTTTTCTGATTGTTCAAGGCTTTCATTTTTGTCCTGCTACTGGGAAAAATGTAGGTTGGAGGATATAGGTGACATTCAGTTTCAATATGGTCCATGATCAGACAGTGGGACCCATCTTTTTAAATCCTAGTTTGTGTGTAGTGGACAGGAGACATGTCCGATTGCATAGACTCAGACATAATGTCTGCTTCAGGTTTGTGTGCATGTTGCTGATTTGTAAATAAGTGCAATTCTGTTAAATAATGAAGATGACCAAACTTGAGGGAAAACACTTGGACAGAAAGTGAGGTCTTAATTGTTGTAAATCATCAGGAATTGGACACCTCATATCTTAGGATGGTCTGAACAAAAAGGATTTGTTGATCAGTAAGGAGGAGCTGCCTTCCTTGTCGGTAAAGGTTTGAGGTTTCCTAAGCATGTCAAATGGAAAGGTTGAAAAAAACTTTTTGTATGGTCAGTTAAACTTGTCTAGAGTGAGAAGAAGCATTTTGTCTTCCTGACCTTACAACTCTTCAGCAGTGAAGACACTACTACAGATTCTTTCCACAGTTTTTACCTTAGCAGATCTAATACATATCAATACATACAGATGAGGGGGAACTTGGCAATATGTTATATCCAATCTGTCATGTCGATGGCTCTGCTATATACAGCGTGCTACTTTTATAACCCAACAACCAGCAGACATGTAATAATGATTGCAACCTAGGACCTGCTGTCAAGCCTCTGAAGAATTCCCAAACACTTAGGTTCAGGTTTAAATGGGGAGATAGGAGAGGAAATGGCAATGCTGTTACACACAAACTCACTGCCCATGATAGAATACATAAACAGTCTTTGCAAATACACTAATCCTGCTTGAGAGACACAAAAATAAAAGTGAAAATGCATTCCATATGTTTCAGTGTCCTGTTGCTGCTCTAATGCCAGCTGAAAGCATAAAACTTAGCAACCTCTATATTGATTCTAAACACATTGCGTCATTCTTAACATTGATATGTTTTATGCTAATAAAATTAAACTTTCTTCAACATAATCCTGGTAAGATAAACACCGTTGCTGTCATGACAAACATTGCAGCTGTGTGTTTCTTAACAGTAAACTGGAAGAAAGATGTGTTATCCAAACCAATATAAAGAGACTCTCCCTCTGCCATGCTCTAAGAATTTCCTCTCTATTGTTCTTGCTGGTGAGTGTGGTGCAGAGTTGAATGTTGTTACTGCATATGGAAAGCTGTCACAGATAATATCATGTGCCTGCCACACTGGGTAAGAAAAACAAACCAAAAAGTCCTACTCAGACTTCTTGGATAAAAAAAGCATTCTGTGATTGAAGTATGCCTTCAGATTACGCTTATATCTTGTAAGATACCTCTACAAACACAGAGTGATGCCCCATGAGAAAGAGTCCTTTTCTCCTGGGTCTACCAGTCTTCAGTCTTTTTTGTACAGGACTAAAACGATGACAGCTGAAGGAAGAAGTGAAGCTTGCTGTGACAACTTGATGTCATTACCTTCTTCCAAACATTTCATCACAATTTTTACTAGGTAGTCAGTGTCCTTAGCAAACAAAACACTGGACTCAAGACTTTCTGATTCACAGGCTGAGGTAGTACCATAAATGGATGAGGAGGGTGGTCTTGTACATTTTGTGCAAACCAAGTCAGTATCACAGAGGAACAGGTGAGAATGGGAAGGTAAGGAAAGGCTGGGTGACAGGTAGGAGTACTGTAACAGCCTGCTCACTTGTGTGATGCCTTCCGTTTCATGCCTAATGCTCATGACCTTTCAAAGGTCCGGTGGATACATTTTTACAGTGACTTGGTCAGTGCATTTCAATCTGTAAAACACCAAGATCTAACCAGTTTCACAAAACGCCAGAGACAAAGCTACATTTCAGGTATGTTGAAACTTCATATTGAAACAGGATAGAAAAGGATGAGCAAAGTGAAAATCAAAGTGAAAAGCAAAAACCTCTGCTCCAAAGGTTTTCAACCAACTATCAAATTTCCTATTGTCAAGGGAGAAGAAAGCAATCTGGCAGCCAGAAAAAATGTCTATCAGTGAGCAAAATACTCATTTTTTCACTAAATTCCATTGACTGCTTCATAACAGATCATTGAGGTCATGCAACAACATGAAGAAACAAAATTGTAGCTCCCTAGCAGACCAGAAGAATGTAATACTTCTCACTGAAATGTGGAAATGTCCTGTCTGAAGCAGTTATAGGTAGAACTCATAGCTGGGATCTGGACCAGGATCCACTTGGGTAACCATGGTCTAACACCCTGGAAAGGCACAAAACCGTGAAGTTCCTCACAAACTACTTTTGTTACCCTGGGTAAATGCTGTCAGCCACTTCAGTTTCCCATCTATGATGTGGACTACCACTACCTTTTAGATCAAGAAGTCTTATCACTGAGTATAATCAAGGACAAACAGGTGGGCAAGATTTCATCTGACATTCAAAACTATCTATTTGAAATAGAGAAGGACTTATATTTTTCGTTAATAAGTAAATGGAATTGATGCATCATGCCTACAGCCTAAGTAGGTCCTCACACTCTGGGTCCTGACAACCTATTGTCAGGCACTGTTGGTCCCTCCCACTGTATTCGACCATGATTACTGAGTGCCATTCTGGGAAGCTTTACATGTCCAGAGCAAGGAAAAGCCAATAAATCTGTTGGTGTAATTTGGCATTGACGAATATTTCAGTGTGACTTTCCAGCTTCAGATCTCTAACTTTCTCTTTTTTTTTTTTTTCAGAAGACATTACCTGGAGCATTTCAGGAGTTAAAAGTCCAAAGCAATAGCATGGTTTTTAAAAGGATGGGTAGCTAGAAACAGAAGCAAACTGACCTCTTTCTCAGACTGAGAGAATCAAAGGAAGGTTTTCAGTGTTTGCATTAGCAGGGTGTGTGATTTCACTGAGAATTTGAATGGCTGCACCTCCTCTCCCTCTCCTCCCTGCTCCTTGTGGATGTATCTCTCAGATCTCATGCCTTCTGTACAAGGCTTACCTGCCTACCTCAGGTCTCTAAGTTTTCAATCCTGGCAATTCACAAGTGTCACTACTGTGGCCCCATGCTCTCAACAGGTCTTCACCCTCATGGTTAACCAACTACCAGAGACTCGTTCTACTGAAGAGGTTTCCTGTGAGGTTGAGGAAGGAAGGAGGGTACAGCCACAGCCTGAGAGTGTGCATCCCCCTCCAGCTGCACACCTTCCCACAGTCTGCTTACTGCCGTATGTCCCAGAGGGAGAGGGGATTATGCTGGTGTTGCCCCAATTTGGGTGGCATGGTCATGGTCATGACTTTTCAGGTCAGAGTAAATAGGCAACAAGCTAATTTCACTGGAGTTTTATGGAGTACCTTGGAAGGCCAGGCCTTGGACAAAGAACTTGTTACAGCAGCACATTATATTAATTGGCAAAATAAAAAAGAATAAAATAAAAAAAATAAGCAGAATAATCTTCTCTCTTACATGATCAGAGATCCACAAATTAAAAGCAGCAGAAGCAGGTGGTTCCCTACACAAATAATAAACTTACCATCACCACCGATGCAGTTTTAGAGCCACAGACTGTAGAAAATAGAACATATTATCTCAGATGCATTTCAGCTCCTGTTCTGAAGCTTCTCTGCCAAACAGGAACACACCTGCAGTATGTGACTGTCAGATCTACTGGCTGCTGAGGTGGTAATAGTCTTGGCCACCCAGCACGAAATTACATTGCATGAACAAATACAGCATGAGACTTCCCTTCACCAAGTTGTTACCCAAACTGAACTAATTATGCAGGGTCTGGCTTGTGGGAAGCTCCTGTGGAGCTGCTTTTTACTGAGTGAGATCCTGGAGGAGGGACATCTGTAGAGAGAGTTTTTGCCCCAAGTGAACGGTTCTAGATCAAGGAGAAGCTGTCAGAGGGATGAGCCTTATCTTAACAACCAGCCCCAGTGCTAACAAGGTGCAAATATGTCTAGTCAGCTCTTCCCTGAGCAAATTGGAGAGCAGGCTTGGAACAGGTCCAGGCACAGGCAGATAAAAAGGTGAATTACAGCTTTGTCTCCTTGTATCCATTTTCCAAATCTAGTAATTAATTTCTTAACTTTGTCTTGTAGCGGGCTGAAACTTGTTTTACTTTTCACCTGAATCTCGCCTGCTGTGCAGACTGATTTCAGGGTGATATGGCAACTGTAGAGGTGCTCTGCTCTCCAGGGAGTAACAAGTGATGCCCTTTAGAGCTGCTGACACCCAACCCATGGGTGGAAGTCTCCCAGCAGCACATGTGGGACAGGGCAGACACAGAGGGTCATACAGAGTAGGGTGTTGAGAGACCACCTGGGGTGTGGGGCTTGAGTCTCCCTAATCTCTAACAGTTATCTGCAAAAAAGTTCTTGATGAAGTCTCCTTACCTCTCCTTTCACACGTGTGCCTTTGCAAAAGGTTTGGTGGTAAAAATCAACCTACATGTTGTTTATAACTTGCTACAGCCTCACGTAGTAAACCAGGTGCATGTTTCTTTCCATGGTCTATATGAAGAGCCTTGGGCAATTTGCTCAAAGATAGGCATGTTGACATAGCTACATGAATCCTACAATGCTGTTACCTGCCCTATTCACCACAATGTTTTTTTGTGTTCTATGTCATATATTCATACAGTATCTCAGGTTGGAAAGGACCCATAAAGATCAAGGAGTCCAAGTCCCTGCTCCTCACAGGACTACCTAAAACTAAGCCATATGACTAAGAGCATTGTCCAGACACTCCTTGAATGCTTTCAGGTGTGGTGCCATGACCACTTCCCTGGGGACCCTGTTGCAGTGATTGACCACCCTCTTGGTAAAGAAAGGTCAGGCCAGTACAAAGGATGTTTTGGTCTCTGGTGTCCCTTGCAGAACAACAAGGCTCCCTCAGCTTTGTCTCGGGCTTCTAAGTATGGAGAGTGGAGAAGAGATGGTGCAGGGTTTACTGGGTGGCTCTTGGACCCACTTGTGCACATGAAAGATGTAATCAAGGTTTACAGACTTCTCTATGGTGAAAGAAATAAAAAGCTATTTTGGTAACAGACTAGCTAGAGGAACAAAGTCAAGTCCTACTCAGGAGAAAAAACAAAGGTAGCTTCTCATCTATGCACAGGCAATCTCTGACACATCAATATTACAGGACAAAAATCCCTTAATATACCCATTACCTGACACTATAATGAGATAGCCCTTAGAGAATGACAAAGATGGAAACAGAGTGAAAACACGGAGGCAATATTCAACAATAACATTGCCGTGTCAGTGATGGTCTAACTCTGAAAGGGTGACAAGGTCATGATGCTGTTTAGTTGTTTAGTCAAACAGCTGATGATGCTGCCATGTGTAATGGTCAGGGGACTACAGGTGCCAGTTCCTGTGACATAGACATCACCACTCAGTGTGACTTCTTTAATCTTCTTGTCTTCATATAATTGGTGTCCATTTCAAATGCTAATACTTTCCATTTTGCTGTAAGGCTGCCAGCATTACTATGATGCTCAATACCACTAACCACCCTTGGTTATGTTGGGAAAAATGACATCTTTTAATAGACCACCTCGTATGTGTTGACTGTATAATCTCTAACTATTTGTTCACATCTGTATAATGGCTGGGCTGATGCGTCTCAGTGTTTAACATTACAGTGACCATGGATGCATTCAGGGGTAGATTATTTTTGCTTGTTGACAATATGCACTGCCTCAGGTAGAAAATCTGAACTGGCCAGGTAGAAAACAGAACTGCAGCATTCCCTCCTTGGCATCCAAGCCTAAAATAATAGAAATAGCAGCAGAATGGGCCTTATCTTTTTTTTAAAAAAAAAAAACCTTCCTTTCCATTCTTGTTCCAAGCCAGGAAGTGAAGAGGCGTGTCAAAATAAAGCAATTACAGAAAGGTTAACCAACCCCTCTATCCTCCCCCCGCTTCCTCTCCACCACAACCACACTGTGTGCCATGGCATCCAGATGAAGACAGATGAAGGCACCTGACTACCTTTTCCTGGACAGTTTGACTTCACTGGCTGGAGGAGCAGGCTCTTGATTGCTCCCTAAGCGGTGTAAGAGAGTCACCTTCTGTGCTGTTAAACCAAACAGAGCAGCATACCACAGCAACATGAGCTGCTGACAGGGAGGGTGAGATTCTGGGTTACTCTGCTCACTTTCTAGGCTATTGCAAGACATACTCTTGTGAATGGTAAATCCAATATTTATTTGTTTGGGGTTTTTTTCAGCTTCTTCCAAGCATATATTCTTGTAAATGTGTCTGTATTGTCTTGCAGAAAGCAACTAAAATTGCTATGTAGATCTACATCTGAATATTAGTCTATCCTTGGCAAACCAAAGCTTTCTTATACCCATTAAGCAGTATAACCACAAAGCTAAGACTGATGAACAAAATCAAAAGTTTTTACCATGATGCACAGTTAAAGTGTGGAACTTCTGCTACAGGTCACTGGAAAGTCAGTAATAAAGAAGGAGTTCAAAAGGGAATTAGAAAAATATTCATGGAGGATAGACTTACTGATGTGCATTTAACATGACACCACGTATGCAGTGAGAATCCACAAACCAATGTGGAAGCTGGGGACAAGAATTACAAAATAATCACCCTGTTTCTTGTATGGATTTCCTGATCTTGTGCCTCTAACCACTGCTGGAGACAAAATAATTCTGTAGATGAACCTGTGGCTTGGTCAAATACTAATGTGTCTTATGAGCTTGACCAGATTACACACACACAGCCTACCCCCTGCATCCTCCTCATTCCTCTGATGAGTATTAACCAGAACTCACTGCGAACCTGGACTATCAGAACTCCTGCTATCTTTGTATCCGGTTGAAAAGAAATGTGAGGTTTTACAGCAAAGTGAAGAGTTATGCACATTTTCTATTGAGTTCTTGACCAAATGGCCAGCTCTTTGGAGTTTATCATTTCCCTTTACTAAGAGACAATTTATTTGCTTTTTTCCTTCAGAACTTCTGTTTCTTCCTTTCGGCCAACTGAAGATGGTCCCAGGAGTGCTTCAAACAGAGAATAACCGCAATTGAAATGCATATGCATGAGGATAGATTCAGTAAAAAGCTAATAGGGCTTGCAAAATGTACTGTGTATTGCATGTCAGGAGATCTGGTCTCTAGTCTCATCTCTGTAGCTTGGACCAGTACTTAGCACTCTCTTGCCTTTTCACCATTTTGATTGCAATGTGTATGTAAATGGACATTTTAATGTTGGTATTTGTGTGTATAGAGAGCAGATCTTCACTGACTCTTGTTGCCTGCAAATCCTAATGGGATTCTGTGAAGTAAAACATTAGACGCTGTCACCCACAGCATTCTCCTAAGAAAACTGGCTGCCAATGGCTTGGGTGGGTATACTCTTCTCTGCGTGAAAAACTGGCTGGAAGGACGGGCCCAGAGAGTTGTGGTTAATGGAACTAAATCCAGTTGGCAGCTGGTTACTTGTGGTGTTCCCCAGGGCTCGGTGTTGGGGCCACTTCTGTTTAATATCTTTATTGATGACCTAGATGAGGGGATTCAGTGCACCCTCAGTAAGTTTGCAGATGACACTAAGTTGGGTGGAAATGTTGATCTGCTTGAGGGTAGGAAGGCTCTGCAGAGAGATCTGGACAGGCTGGGTCCATGGGCAGAGGCCAACGGGATCAGGTTCAATAAGGTCAAGTGTCGGGTCCTGCACTTGGGCCACAACAACCCCAGGCACCGACACAGGCTCAGGGCAGAGTGGCTGGAG
>VZRW01005538.1:172259-184918 GCA_013398125.1 Aegotheles bennettii
GAGTGCTGGGTTCAGTTTTGGGCCCCTCACTGCAAAAAAGACACCCAGGGGCTGCACTGTGTCCAGAGAAGGGCAACAACGCTGGTGAAGGGACTGGAAAACATGTCTGATGGGGAACGACTGAGGGAGCTGGGGGTGTTCAGTCTGAAGGAGGTTCAGGAGAGACCTTGTCACTCTCTATAACTCCCTGAGAATAGGTTGGAGTGAGGCGGGGGTCGGTCTCTTCTGCCGTGCCCATAGTGAAAGGACAAGAGGAAACAGCTTTAAACTGCAGCAGGGGAGATTCAGGTTGGACATTAGGAAAAATTTCTTCCCTGTAAGGGTGATTGGGTATTGGAATAGGTTGCCCAGGGAGGTGGTGGAGTCACCACCTGGAGGTGTTCAAGAGGCATCTGGATGTGGCACTGAGTGATATGGTTTAGTGGTGATGTAGGTAGGTGGTTGGACTGGATGATCTCGAAGGCCTCTTCCAACATCAATGATTCTATAATAGCCACCAACATCCTTCAGAGGCCAGCTTCTGCAGGAAAGATGGAACTTTCAAAAAACACACCTAATTTTTCTTACTGATTTTTTACTGATCGCTGTGGTAGTTTCCTTTGCTGAATCTAAATGTGAAATCTTCTCATAGTTCTGTTCTCTTAAAAAATCACTCATGTTGATGTTAAATTTTCTCTTTAGTGCTAAGTATTTGTTATTTTTTAGTTTGCAGTGCAGGTGAGATGATGCAAAGCATTTAAATTACCTTGTGATGATTCAAAGAAGGTAAGTAATTAGGAAACACCCCATTCTTAAAATCAAAATGCAGAAATCAGAGTAGTCCTGTGAATAAATTTTCTTTCATTAAGAAAAGCATCAAATAACATCTGCTATTTTCTGTCTTATGAAGATATCTAGATGTCCAGCCATAGATCAGGACTGTTGCGAACAAGAAGATATACAAGGATAGAACAGAAGTGTCAGTACTCTTCCAAACAGATTAAACAACCTGGGCTACCTCTCCTTTGCTCTCCTTGCAATCAGCCTCCTTCATGTAATGCTCCTTGTTGTTGCACAGGAATGTTTTATGCCTTCTTTGCAGTCCCTTCAACTTCCTTGTAAAATCTACTCTGATCAAGGAGAAGAACATCCCTGTAGCATCTTGCCTGTGTTGTTGCTGAATCATGAGGAGCCTAAGAGCTACAAACCTTTCCTCCTGTGTGTTGTAAATGGAGACGGACACTCAGTTTCCAGTGACAGGGTCTCAGAGGATTGTGTCAACTCAGGCAACCTTTGTGAGTGACACTAACAGGCTTGCCCTTCTCTGGGAATAGATAAGGACTTGCAAATGCAAACCAAAGAGATGGAATAACCTAGCAGGAAAGAGTTATAGCAACAGCAGGGAAAAGGAAGAAAGCCAAGGAATGCATTAAGTTTAGGGCTATCCAGCTGAGATATTGCAACAGCTGCCTAGGAGAACATTTGTCTGTCAGAGATTATTTCAAGGCTTGAGGTGTCAATTGAAAGCCTAATATAGAAAATGGGTGCTAGGGAAGAGGACCGGGGAAACTTTTCCAGTGATTCACAGGGGTTTTGACATAGGTCTACTATGTCAGTAGTGAGACTCACCACTTTACAAGACAGGCATAAGGGGAAAGTTATCCATTTAAAATGTCACTTAAGAGTGTACAGTAATCTCAGTATCCAAACATCATGAGCTCATTTAGTCTCAAGTGCTGCCACTGAAATTGAGACTGTTAACATCCTTTCTCATATGAGGATTTCACAGAACAATAGATACTGCTCTGGAGGTCGAGTCCAAACCATCTCTGGAAACAGGAATATCACCAATGCTGCCTCAGATCGTTCCAGCTTTGTCTAGCCAAGTCTGGAAAGCCTTCTGGGATGGAGATTTTACAGCCTCCCTGGTTAAGCTGTTCCTGTGCTGTACCATCTTCCTGGTGAAGAAGACCAGAATTTGTCATGCAGATAATATGGCACCAGCTAGAGATTGGGAGTGTTATTCGAGCCAGGAACTATTTCAGCCATTCTTACAGAAAATATAAAAAATTTCAAGTTGAAATATTATACTTATAGCATAAATTTAAGTAAAGCTTAAGTAAAGCTTACAGCTTAAATTTATAAAGAAAAAAGTATATGTTGCCCAACATATTTATTGTAGTTTCCCATCACAGTAAGAAGAATTTCTAGTCCACTCAGAGATTTGGAACACTTCTCGCCTGAACTAAGGGATCAGGGGGAATCTCTCTGCTCTGACAAGTTTAAATTTGAAAAAACTTTGGAATAACCATGGAATATGGATATACAGCTAGAAATTCATTGGGACATGCAGTGATGTAATCCCAATGATAAATCACACTGTATCATGTATAAGTCAAGGTCTGGCTCTGTCATCCACACAGAACATCTCTATGGGCTATACTACAACATTTACGATGGCAATAACTATTCTTCTAGACTTTTTCAAAATTCCCCTATATGTCTGCGGAAATGCTACACCCATAAGAAGAAGAACAAAGAGAGAAGGACAAAGCCTTTGAGCAAGTCAGAAGTACAGACAGGAATAAAAAATTAATTTACATGGGTTCTGTGTGATCACCACTGTAATAATGTAGCAACAATTATTAGCAGTTCAGTTATTCACTCAATTATATTCAGCAGCCTCAGAACCATTGAACAAAGCTGGCAGCGATGTGAAGCTCAATTACTTTTAGCATCAGATTAGCGCCATTCCCTTTTCACCGTCTGTGTGTGGGGGGAAGTTCTTACAGAACTCCAAGTCTGAGTGTCTGTGCCTTTTGTTTATCTTGCCCCATTGGTCAGACCATATCTCAACACTTTTTTCCAGTTTTCTAAAGGTCTCTGGCACCACGAAATTCACAGGTTATAATGTACTATGAGTATACAATCTAGTTGAAGAGTGCAGCACATAACCAAAAATGAGAACGTAATAACCCTGAATTATTACAATTATTACTCACACTAAGCAGTGGAGCAGTGTTGTTTTGTTATGTTGTTATGTTGTTTTGGATGGAAACATTTACAATTTTTAGAAAAAAGTAATGAATATCCTTTCTTTCTTCACAAAATATCTGATTTCTATGAAAAGCATACAGTTTACAAACATACATAAGACTTGTGGTTTGTTGTTTTTGTTTTTGTTTTTTTAGTCAATTTCCTGCTAAATATGTTGCAGTGCACTATTCCAGCCCATACTTTTGTATAAGTAAATCCAAACACTAATCTACACGTTACCTTGCCAGGCTTCTGGAGGATGTGGAAGTCCATTTCTCCTTATAACATTTCCAAAATCAATTGATTCTTCAAAACTTCTGAAAATAAAAATTTATTTAGATACCTATAGCAGAATGGATATAAGATATCACTTTCTGGCACTATAATATGTGTGTTTTGTTTAATGGTTTTTAGAAAGAAATTTCCAGGATGAATGGAAAGTTGCAGAACAATATTGCTTGAATCCAGAAAGGAGAGAAAAGAAAGGAAAAACTCAATATAAGTATGTTGAGAAAGCATGGCTTAAAAAAAAGAAGCCACAACAAAAAATGACAAATGAGCAAAAAACCCCCAACCAACCTCAGAAAACAAAAAAAAATCCGTAGCTTAACTTTTTATCTGTCAGCTGAAATGCAAGTATGTTCAAAGTCCAAATGAGTTCTTGAGCAGTGAAAGACATTTCAAAGCAGTGATGCATCAGAACTCTCTCTGGAAATAGCCCAACAGCCAAGAATTCCCCTCTGTTGGGAAACACCCTCATTCCAAAGCCTCAGACATCTATTTTGAATACACATAATTTATTGCCTCATCATCATAATAACATTATTATTTATTTACCTAAGATGATAACAGTGACTAAGGGCCTAGTTAGGATCAGAGCTCGATTATACTTTACAGATATAAAATGGAAGATAGTGCTTGTTTTAAAGAGTGTTTGGTGTAAACTAACAATAAATAGTCTTAGTGTTACACCCAGCAATGGAAACAGACCAACAGCAAAGGCCTGGGTGGAAGGCATTATGATTCCCCTGGAAGATCAAGAGAAAGTAATCATGTACTTTAATTCACCAGTGTGCCAGATGCATACATGCCTTGTTGAGTTGAAAAGTTTGTTTAACACTTCAGTGGAGGTGCTTTTTTCTCAAACATCTAAAGTACCAACTTTCTTAATATAAAGCTGAGACAGAGACACACACTGAGACCTTTAGTTTTGAAAGTTTTTTTGAAGGAGTGAACCATCGTGATGTATAATGCAAAAATATTTCTCTGAGGTTGTCAAAGAAAGTTCATTTTGTGAACGGTCACAAAATCATAGCTCAGACTTGTAATATTAATACTATGCTTACGAGAGGAAAACTTAATTTCCTCAGGACCTACATTTTTACTGGAAATGTGTTAAGTATAGCTACTTGTGTCATCAAGGACACCAGAGCACAACTGCTGACTTTTGGGGGGATAGAAATTTTTTTTTTTCACAGAGTTAAGGGGTAGCATGTAGATGTCTGTTACATTTGGAAGGTCTGGGTCCAATTCCCAACTCTATCACCTGCTTTCATTGTGGACCTAAATACAAACAAACAGCAAACAGAGCAGGTCAAACATTTATCCGGCCTGATATATCCTGCCTATAAGCCTAAAGAGCATGAAAGAAGCAGGTGATCATCTTCCAGGCAAGTTTAGCAGTGATTTCTTTTTCCAGAATAATTAGCCATATATATGTAGCTGTGCCTGTAGTGTTGTTTTGGTGAATTCTATTTTGTTCCACTAATTTATCTGTGTTTTTTTTTTCTTCCCCATTTTCAGCCTTCAGTGTTTACACTACTTAGCAGCAAAGATTTCAGCAGTTTACTTTGAGGTTTTGTGGAAGAAATATCTCCCATTTGTCTTTGCAATGGTGCCTACAAATGTCATTCTTCAATGACGTCTACAAACATCGTTAGACCTCTCCAGCTGTTTGGGGAGAAGGCATGAACAGTCAGTTTCTAGATACCCTTTCTACATCACTTCTGTTTTTCTGCACCCTCTAGTTGTTTTTTCATGAGCTGAAGAATAAGCTTGTTTATCCTTCTAGTAAATGTCATGCCAAACCTTTGAGCAGGCTGCTTGGCACTCAGATTAACACTCCTTTTCCTCTCCCGTTGTGGTGGCTGAAGTGGATCTTTGGCCACAGTAATGTCTTCTGCCATTGTGTCATAGTCTTCCCAGGACTTCACAACCTTGTGAAGACAGCAGGGCAGGAGAGGGAGAGAGCACCCAGAGCTTGTGGAATTCATGCAGCAATTGCCTGTGATTTCATCTGTTCAAATTGGGTCAAGCCCCTTTCAGCAGAGACAAGTGCTGTGGGGTGGCAGGAGCTGTGACTGCAGTCGCTTCTGCTGGTACATCTAATGGTGCTGGGTCCTCAAGCTGCCTAATCTGTAAAACAAGGAGCACTGTGCTTTGCCAGTGGCAAGAGTAGGCTCATTGCAGACTTTCAGGTAATTAGAGTTCTACTGTGCCAGCACCAGTTACCAAAGGCAGATACGTGTGCTTCGTAGCTGTGTCTGTAGCTTCACCTTACTGAAGGCACATCCCAGCATTGCTGGCACCGTGGCAGCATGAAGCCTGCCAACATGCCTGCACATGTTGGGTGCTCATGCATGTTGATCTCTGTGCTACCACAGCAGTAACTGCTAGTAACATCCAACAGCCTGTAATAGCTTTGCTATATTGCTGAATGGTGCATACATGACTGTCAGAGAAGCGGAGAAGCATACACTACTCTGTCCCGCAAAACTGTGTGAACCAAGTGCCTCAGGCTGCAAAAGACTTTCCTCTTCTCAATCTACTTCTGTTCTAACAAAGATATGCCATCAGCTTACTGACTACCTATCTGTTTAACTGTCTTGATTCCTGCTAAGGGAACTTCTGCCCAGATTGCAACCTAGATGTTTTACTTCTGGCCAAATTATTCCTCCGTTTCCATTTTATAGAATGAAAATAATAATCACTAATTAAGATGTCAGGAATTTCCATAGCTATAGTAGGCCCAAAATGAATTAGTCCTCTCAGAGTCACAAGGGTTGAGACTTGACAAGATAAATGGCCCTCCATTTCTGACACTTTTTCATCTGCTCTCTCATAAACCGAATTGCAGTGGCTGGATGATATTTCTGTGCTTGTTTACATTGCATTTTTTTTCCTTGAGGGCTGGGTTTTAGTTCCTCAGCAGAAACAAACTTTGCTTAGAGTATTAAGTCTTAGCTTCTTCTGAAGGCCGTATTCCACTACATGACTGTAACAACTATTATTGATGATACCCTTTCTTGCAACCAAGAATCAGGTCTTGAGGGCAGCACTGAGGTTTGAAGCTTGAAAACCTTGTTGGTCTGATAACCAATTTGCCTTCTCTGCATAGTGGAGGGTGAGTGTACAGGTTGGCCTGCAAGAAGGTTCACTGGGACAAATGCATTGTGTGCTAGATGCTGGCAAGCTTTTCCTTCACCAAAGATCTGGGTGTAGACAAATTACCTGTTGAGAGAGGTCTATTCAGAGGTTGGACCTCTAAAGTGCTTGGTATTGCAACACAGAGATGAGTGATTCCCCAAAAAATTTCCAGGTTCCAGAACCAATCTTTATACTAATAGTATAAAGAGGAACTTCACAGAAACAGAATCTAGAAAAAAGAGGTTTTCCATTGCTTCGGCGATGCATAGAGAAAAAGGTGTACTTCATCCCAGCCTAAAAAGTATGACAAGGAGAATCAACCCATTTGCGTTCTACTCTGTGTGTTAAATTGGCAAAATTAAAACCTAATGTGCCTAGGGATGATCTAGAGAATTTCAAGATAGGTCATATTTTTCTGTTTCAGGCATTTCATCTTTACAAAGAGCAGAGGAGATGGCATGTGAATGGTAGGAGATGGTAGGGATGCGTCATGGATCAGCATAAAGATGTTCACATTTGGCCTGTTGCACTGGTCCTTTGATCCTGAGTTCTTAGAGATGGTTTTGTGTAGCAGCTGACGATCCTAAACAAACATACAGTCTCAAAGGTACAGAGAGACACCTCTACCATGGTGAGAGATGAAATGATGACTCAAAAAGTGCTGTAGATAGGAACTTGGCTTTATACAGGCATATGAAACTGTGTGCTTTCACAAGGTCTTTGTTTCCACTGCTGAGGTTTTGCACAGCTCCAGCCCACTGCTCCAGACGAGTGCTAAGTCATTGCACTATTACAGTGGGATCCACCATTATACTGCAACAAAAATGTTTTTATCTCATTCCCTTAATTTTTTTTGTAGGATAGCCAAAATGAGAAAAACTGTTATGCTCCAGTTGGTCTTTTTGAAACATGTATTCTTTGGAGCTCTGCTGGTGCTAACGTGGCATTTCTGACTGTTCCAGCTTTCACCTCTGGGCAGGATGATTCATGTTTCTATGGTTTTGGGAACTGCCTCCATCTTCCACTCTGGGAAGATGTTCTGCTTTTTAATAAGTTGCTGATAAAGAGTCTTCAGATCTGCAGTCTCAGTTCTTGATCAAGAGAGAATGTTGATTTACCGTGCCTTTAACTTTGGAAGTTCCAGTAAGTAGTAGCCACTATAAGGATTCATAAGCCAAATAAATGTAGCTTGCTTGGCTTGCTTGTTTGAAAATTTGTGAGCAGCTAATGGAAAATACTGAAACAAAATGGCATTTTTAGTTGCTGTAGAGGGGGGAAGCTTTTTAATGATGGCAAGCTATATGTGTTGAGAATGTTTGTTTAAGACTGAATAGAAATGTTTTCCTACAGACCAAATTCCCATGGAGGAAGCTCAGTTCTGGTAGGGTTTTTCAAATTGAGTTCTGCATCTGGGAATTGGGTGGTGAAGAAAACAGAAGGGAGGAGGGAAATAGAAAGTGAAAAGGAGGCTAATTAAATAATTATTTCAATGGAGCCAGTGTGGTAACAAGCTCCAGATGTTTGGGATTCCATGGACAGTGTCTGAACTGGAGAAGCAATGGTGGGTGTACATATGTTTGTTTACTTTGCCCACCCTAAGCCTGACTACTGCTTTCTCTAAAAGTCAATGAAGAACAGGCCTCTCCTAAAATACTCATTGGACTTTGCCTCTTTCCTCCAGATTTTGATCTGAGTTACTCTACGCCAATATAACCCATGAAGGCAGTGGCAATAATCCAGGTATATTATGGCATAATTGAAAACACAGCTTGGCCTTCACTCTGTAAATAGGCTGTTCACAATGAAACAACAGATGAGCACATGAGCCTATACTCACAGCTAGCTGGGGCTGGATTCTGATCTTTGAATCTCTGTTAAACAGCTGCAAACCCAAAGCAGAACAAGAATATACAGAAAACTATAGCAGGCTTAACCTGACTGATTTGCTCAAGGTGAACAATCATACAAATAACCAAGAAATTTAGCTATGTACCTGACTATTTTTGAATTCCCCTATTTAGAAATAAACAGCTGCTGCAGCTTCTCTGTGTCTGATGTGATGACCATCGCTATAGGGTGTAGTCTCTTTAGACCTCTATTTTCCATTCTGCTACTTCAGGGGGACAAAAAAACCTGGGAGCTGTTCACGGCTTATACAAAGTGAGGCAGGTAATTCTCAATGGCATATTTCTCTCTTGGAAGACATGAATTTGTTGGCAGCAAAGTACTTTGCAAAGATGTGTCAGTTTTGAAAATATATACATATTTCAGGTTCCTTGAGGAGAGAATCTGGTTTTTCTCATTAAGAAGTACTTCAATTCTGTTATTTTAACTTAACCATTAGAAAAAATCTCTTTGAATGAGATGAAAAATCTCCTTTCTTTGAGGGTGTTTTATTATTTTTTTAGCCTGCAACAAGCTTCCCTGCACACCCCAGCTGCAGTGAAATTTCCTATGAAGCACATCCAGTGATGTGTGCTGACATCTTTGGAAAACATTTTGTATCACTGGGTTTGTGGAGATTGGTAGCAATGACACCCCTGTGAAGCACCAAAACTTATTAAATATGGTGAAATATTAATTATGGAGAGCAGTGCAGAGGAGAGGGACCTGGAGGTCCTGGTGGATGGCAAACAGAGTATGAGCCAGCAGTGTGCCCTGGCAGCCATGAGGACCAACCATGTCCTGGGGTGCATCAAGTATTGCGTGGCCAGCTGGTTGAGGGAGGTGATTGTCCTGCTCTACTCCTCACTGGTGCTGCCTCACCTCGAGTGCTGTGTGCAGTTTTGGGCACTGCAATATAGAAAAGACATCAGACTACTAGAGAGTGTCCAAAGAAGGGCCATGAGGATGGTGAAAGGTCTAGAGGGGATGCCTGATGAAGAGCAGCTGAGGTCACTTGGATTGTTCAGCCTGGAGAAGAGGAGGCTGAAGGGTGACCTCATTGCAGTCTATGACCTCCTCACGAGGGGAAGAGAAGGGACAGGTACCGATCTCTTCACTACTGTGACCAATGACAGGACTCAGGGTAACAGCAGGGAGCTGAATCAGGGGAGGTTTAGGCTGGATATCAGGAAAAGGTTTTTCACCCAGAGCGTGGTTGAGCACTAGAACAGGCTCCTCAGGGCAGTAGTCACAGCACCAACCCTGCCTGATTTCAAAAAGTGTTTGGAGAACGCTATCAGGCACATGGTGTGACTCCTGGGGTGTCCTACACAGGGACTGGAGTTGGGCTTGATGATCCTGATGGGTCCCTTCTAATTCAGTATATTCTATGATTCTATTAAATACTCCTGCGTATATATAAAATATTCTATTAAATACTACTGCATTCAGTCCCACACAGGGATGTCTTTAAATCTCTACCATCTGGTTTCCAAGATGATGAATATCATACACATCACATGGCACTGGGCATCTATGATACCAGTCAAATTTCTCATAGTACCCTGTTGCTAACCTCAATTCTTTCACGCACTTAAAAGATGCTACCAAAAATCCACATAGGTCCCAATAAGAGGAGAAAACAAAGTGGGAGTGATGACTATGTGATTTGCCCAGCAACAAGGACAGCAAGCAATTAAGAGTATGAGACTGAGATTTCAGATAGTAGTCTAGCCAGTAATATCAGCATCCTCTGTGGGCTTCTCCAGTTCTGGGTGTCATTTGGTCCATTTGTGCTTTCAGCCACAGTTTCTTTCTTCTTCTCCCACAACCTGCAAGAAGGAACGTGATTCCTCTCTGATTAGCAAAAGGGTTCAGCTCTTAGAGAGTATCAGGCTGGAGAAAGAGAGATACACTGACGCCATATGGCCCTGATGATATTCATCCTGGACACCCTCCAAAATACCTCTGAAGTTAGTTGTTCTTTGCTAGGCTGAATACTAAGGAAAGGTGGCATAAACACCAACATTGCCAGCTGAACTTTGCTGCACAATGATTCAACCCGTTATTACTTGATGCATGTTATTATTAGCATTTTCTGTGATTCAGCCAATGAATCCAGCCAAGGGGATACACTAGAGAAAGCAGTATTGCTCTGTCAGGTGAAAAGACTAGTTTACTTTATTCTCATCTTGGAATCATATGATTCTTTATCACCTTCCCTTCGGCCTTGTTCAGGGTTTATGAGAGGGAATTTGGCCAGATCTCTGTGAGTAGTTGCTGCTCTCAGCATTGCTATCTACATTGATTTTCTAATACTCTGCTTGTTAGTGTGTACATTAAGCACAAATTTATCCCTTGCTAGAGGAAGCTGTAATGAAAATTGGTTTTCCCTTTTCCTTTGTCCTGGCTATAATATGACCCAAAATACCTAGGAGCTTAATTTTTTCCCCTTTTACTGGCTTACCATTAAAGTAATTAAAAATAAAATGTATTTGAAAGGTGCATCCATAGTACTATCTAAAGGGACACAGATGAGTCAGACCCTCATGCAGTAGGTATTTTCATGGTTTCCACTATCATGGGAATGCCATCAGTCTACACCCGGAAATATTTTTCCTTCTCATTGTGCCACAGTACAAGTTCCTGCACCTCTCCCTGTTTCTCCTGCTTCTGTTGTTAGTTACAAAAGAGGATTTTTGTGGAAAAATGTAGTTTCTTCCTTTGTATTTGTGTACAGGTTCAGCAGTCTTTGGATTCAGTTAGGGTCTCTGGAGACTGACATAAATTGGATAGGTACTTGTAGTACTAAATATGTTTGGTAAGGAGATTTCCACTAGAGAGGTCCTTCAGCCTGAAAACATAACTGCATGGTCTTATGCTTTCTGTTCCCCAAAACAGACACCTGGACAGATATATACTTCCCCACAGAAATGGCACAAAGTTATTTTTTCTCTTCTAGCTTTCAGAATGTTGTGGTCGTCTCTCTGGACATGATGTCTTTCTCAGCCAGAAAAAGGAGGAAGAACAAATAGGCTAAGAAGAAGACATGTAGATGTGGTGGTTAGGGACATGGTTCAGTGGTGGGCTTGGCAGTGTTAGGTTAATGGTTGGACTCCATGATTTTAAGGTCTTTTCAACCTAAGTGATTCTGACTCCAGGAATGCGATTTTTCTCATTTTTGGATTATCTTTTGCTAAAGGTTTGGTGAAAGAATGCAGATCTGATGACCAGTGCCTATCTCATGATCAGCAGATGGTTCCACTTCTGAGGCTGTCAAATGTGAAAAGGCAGGCATGGGCTTACTATTGTGTACTAGAGATTTCCTAGGCTTATACCACTGCTATAAAGAATTTTACAAGAATGAGCTGGAATCTCACAGTGTCGCATTCTAGACATGGATTTTCCTTACATAAGTTCCCTTCTCAGTAAGTTTTAGGTACAGATATTCAAGGTTCTAAGATTTTCCTCTAGCTGACTTTTGCTGGGTGCACCAATGTGTTTACTTTGCTTATGTCAGGAGGTCAACTGCTACCTCTGCAAAGTAGGGTTCAGAGTTTAGTGGCAGCAGTTGGTTTTAAAGCCCAGATGGCTCTCCAGAGCTCTGACAAGGTCCTCAATCTAGTCTTGCATCCAAGAGGAGAATCAAAAGCAATCCTCTTACCTCACCCTTCATTTTTTTGCATCAAGGATTGGGGAGGTTGATACACATGAAGGACAGTGACAATGGAAAAGACAGTAAAAAGAGGGTGGGAGGGCAGGAGACAAAGCTCCTCCAAACCCCAACAGATTGCTTTTAACATCCCTCATGCCTTCTAGCCTTTCTCCTCTCCCTCACCCCTTCTACTCTTCCATCATATCCTCAGCTCCACTGAGTTGTCACTCCTACATGTAAACCTTCCCACTTAACCTTTTCTTCTCCTGAGCCAATGATTGCCTTTACTGTCACACCATGATAGAGATCTCAGCATCAGGACTGGATGAGCTGTTTGCTCACAGAGTATCACACCATGATACAAGTTGGCTCCTGGAAGCTGAATAGCCATGTAAGCATGGCACCATGCCCAGGGTAATTAGTGTTGTGTCTCAAGGCTAATTGGGTTGGGCTGTTAACTGGTGAGAGGAAGGTGAATGACTTCTCTTACCCAGCGCATCAGCCTCCCTTCCCTTGCCCTGCTGCAGATCCCTACTCCCCACTGAGGCTGTTAGGAAAACCCACCTGATGTCAACAGAGAAGAAACCAGCTACAGCACCAACTGCCCGTAGCTATTTTAATTGCATGAAGAGCAAACACTTGTGAGAAATACAAACACTAGAAAGTGTGACAGTAAGCA
>VZRW01005538.1:184961-249491 GCA_013398125.1 Aegotheles bennettii
TTCAGAGGAAAGGCCTGGAAATGAAAGGCAGGAGTGGATGCCACAGAAGGGCAGACAGCCTCCTGCCTGTTTTTAGCACTGCTCCAAGTGTTTTATGAACAGACTTTGAAGACAAGTGGGAGGGTGTTGCAGGCAAGATGCATTCATGGAAGTTGTGAGAGAATTTGAAGGGGAGTAGATACGCTTTAAATTATATGAAAAAGGCAGGTAGAAGGAGCATGAATAGCTCAGAGTGGTCCCTAAGTGCTGGTAAGTTCAGAGTGTTTTTCTTTGAGTGGGAAAGCGGAAGGCTTTATCCTGCCTTGGCTGTGTTCCTCAAGGCAAGGCCTAGCCTAGCTCCGCTTGAAGTCAATGGAGAGATTCCCATTGACGTCAGTGGGACTTGGGTTTGGGCCATAATCACTGGAAAGACCCGCAGTCTAAATGGAGAAATGTCTGCAGCCATACATAGCTCCATTCCAGGTTAAAAATAAAAATAAAAAGCTTATTTCCAAGTTTAACATCCCCAGCACTGTAAATAGATGTCTCTTTCCTCCATCACAGATGCAGCACTGTTCAGATTGACTGTGGGTATCTTATGCAGCCAAATGGCTTGAGTTTTCCCTGAAGGCATAGAAATAAACATGAATACTTCATAAAAGCAGAATAGAAGAGGGGAAAAAAATAAGAAAACAAAGAAGAAGAGAAGAAGAAAAATAAGCCCTGTTAACAAATCCTCTTGCTGCCCAGACAGCAAATTTACTGGAGCATTTCATGAGCCCTGGGCTTCAGAAAAACACAAAAAGGAATACATCCTTTGTCTGGGAGAGATAAAAGTTTGTTTTACATTGTTTTTTTGACAGTGAGCAGCTGAAGGACTGGCTGCTTGAGGTCTGTACTCCTCCAAATGTAATATCTAAGAAGGGGGGTGCTGCAGTCTTGACTCCCAAACCTTGCTTTGGCTCTTTCCTGATGTTAAGAATATCTAAAACCAGCAAGTGAGGATCAACACTTCTCTGTGTTTGATGCTGTCCTGACAAGTAAGTGCTGTGTGCCAATGGCCAGACCCTCAGCTGGTGCAAATCACTAGCATCCCTGCACTCCTCCACTATGCCTCTCCTCCTTACAGCTCCCCTTCCAGGCTTACACAGGCTCTTTCACCTGCTACCCCTGGAAAGCAAAAAAAAAAAATAAATAATCCAGGTATCACTTGATACTTAGAAGTCTGTGGGCCCCAAATAGGGGACAGTAACCTTCCACCATCCACACCTTGGACTGAGGCAGGGCACGGCATGACCTGAATGAACAGACATAAGCAGGAAGCTGCTGGGTTATACACATTTACACTGCGCTGTTCCACAGGGAAAGCCCTGCCCTGCAATCACATCCTGGAAGGATATTTGCTGATGAAGCTAGCAAGTGGCTTCACATGGATTTGCTGGGGTTGCCTGGTGTTATTTTATTATGAAAAAGCACGATTTAATGGCAAGACTGTTACAGCTGCTTGAAGCCAGGGTCTGTTTGTTTTGGTTTGTAGCTCCATTCACTTGGCCAAGTAGTTTGATCTGCTGATGCCTGAGGAGCTGTTTTGGATGTGTAACCACTAGTGTAACATCCTCTGGTTATTGTGAAACACCATTTGTGAAAACTGCTTTTATTAAACCATTGCTTAACAGGGAAACTGAAACACTCTTACTAATATTCTCATGCTCTCCTGTCTGTCTGTCTGTGGAAGACGTCTCCTAGGATTTCTTCTCTAGCATGAACTCATCACGAGCCCCCTTGAAAGTGAAGGAGCTTTTGCTGTTGACTTCAGTAGGTTTTGGATCAGCCCCTTGAGAACAATTCTGACATTTAAACCTGGCAGGAAGACAGCGGCGTTTTTCTCTCCGTGCCAGTTATTCATCCATGTAGGCTGATGTCTGTGTCAGACCTCAGAGGAAACAATACGTACACAGGCCCAAATTCTTCCTTGCTCCACAGTCTGGCACAGACCTTTTCGGCATGGTGCAAAGTGGGTGTAAACATAGTACCAAATGAGAATATCTTGCATACTGATAGTAGTAGTATTGCTGATAAAATTGCTGTACCTGTAGGTCTGGGGGCAGTAATGCTGAGGAAAACTGAATTATAAAAGAGCAACTTACTGCAGCCAGTGCTTCTTACTGTTTGTGCCTGCTGCCTTCCCAGACTTGCTTAGCTGGATCAGACAGAGGTCCGTCTCTCACAGGAAAGCTTTTATTATTTTTTATGAACACACTACATGGTCCTTTCTCTGCTGTATCCACTAATCTCCTGGTTAGTAGTCTGGGGGTTTATCAAAGATGGAAATCTCTGGACCACCCCTGGAACTTACTTCCATGTACTTGTAAAAATCCTTTTTGAAGCCATTTATCCTTTCAGTCTTCACTGCATTGCATGGCTCCACTTTTCCTGCCTTACAGAAAATAGATGAAAGCACACTTCTTTTTCTGTTTTGGTCTTATGTTAAAAGAGCTACCTTTTAGGTCTTACGGTCTGCCTGGAATCACTGTGTACCTCACAGCTCCTTCTCTGTGTTAGAACAAATCCCTACGCTTTTAGCTTCATTGTGTCATTCATTGTTTTATAGGTGTCTACTGCTTCTGCCCTACATCCATCCTTTTCCAAGCTGTCCTACTCAGACTAAGTATATTTCAGGCTCTTAACAATCCTTTTGATCAGCCCTTTGAGTCAGTTTCCGCTTTCACAAAATAAAAATTGCCTGAATTTTTCCACTGAAGGATGTCAGAGTGCTTAACAAACTCATAAAAACTCGGATAGGTCTGATAAAGTAATCTTTCTTGTACTTTTATTACTGTAGTTCCTGAGAAACTTCTGTTACAACTGGATATGCCGTTACTGACCCAATAAATGATGGAATACTGATTTGGAAATCTTCCATCAGAGAAAAACTGAAGAATTTATCTTGTTCTTGCTTTCAGTCTTTATTTTAGGAAACAATCAAACTGGTCCCAGCTGGGTGGATCTTTGTTGCCATCTTTTCTCTAGTGCAAGGCTATTTTAGTTAGAACTATGTCCTGATAAAAGTTTAAAACTCATAAACTGTAGCTAGATTAGGAAAATCCTATTCACCACAACATTTGTACATGTGTACTTTGACCTAGTGGGATCAGGTTAATTTGAGAGCAACACCCAAAGTGCAGCTCGTTAAGGATGCTTTTAATACAGAGTTATGTGGGGGAGACCTGATAAAAGTCAGTAATGAAAATACAAATGAAAATTTGGGGAATATATGAATTATGGAAATCCATTTGTCACCTGAAACTTAATCTACTTCTTTGCCGTAGTGAGAAAAAAAATCTGTATTCCTCAGAAATGTACAGAGTCAATAACTGCAAACTGAAGGGCACGATTTAAAGCATTTCCCCTCTCCTCTGAGGAAACCAAAGGGGTTAAGAGGACAGCTGATTTGGTGAGGTATTTTGTAATTGCATACTGGATTTGTGTCAAAAGAGCCTCCAAAGGGGGGCCCCCATTTCCGCATTTTGAAGAATTCTTTTTTATGCTCTGTTCGATTTTGAAACCCTGGCTGCAGCCCAGCTGGAACGTGTGGCTATGGGCTCCTTTGAAATCCCAGCTCCTGCCTCACTGGGTCCCCTCTGGAAGTCGCAGCATCGAATGTGATAGCAGCAGATTCATCAAGAGCTGGGAGACTCTGCTGTCAGGGAGAGTGATTATGAAAAGAAAATTCCTGAAAAGAATTAGAAAAATCACATCTTCCTTTTAGACCCCTGCAGGGCTCTTTTTTTTCTCCTTTGGTATTGATACACCTCATTTACCCAAGCACCTCTGTTTACACAATAGCAGGATTTTTCCAATAGCTTTTGTCATATTTCTTTCTTCATCTGACACCATAGTTCCAAGGAAGTTACTTGGAAAGGATATATTTGAGGCTGACACAAGAGTCATGATGACTCATTATATTGAAAGGTCAGTGTCATTAAAGTAGTTCTGTTTTCACTTAGTTGAGTATTGCAGCACCTCCTGCAAACATATTCTAGCTTAAAACTGATGTGTATCAGAAAAAACTGTACTCAAATCTGATTCTAATAGGTATACTCTGATGTCCTAATACATGTTTCTAATATCCTAATGGGATACACCAAGGGATGCTAAGGAAGCTCGTCGATGTAACTGTGACACCACTTGCAGTTATCTTCAATATGTTTCAGCGACTTGGTAGGTTCCCAAGGACTGGAAGAAAGCAAATGTCACCCCTATCTTCACAAGGGGCAAGAAGGAGGATCTGAGGAGCTAAAGGCTGTCAGTCTTATGTGATTGAGGGAACCATCTTGGAAGCCTTTCCAAAACATATTAAAGACAAGAAGATGAACCAGAGTAGGCACTATCAGTTTATGGATTTACAAAGGGGAAATGATGCCTGAAGATTGCCTTCTAGGATGAGATGACTGGCTTGATGGATAAGGGGAGAGCCATGATTGTTCATTTTGGCATTGGCAAGGCTCTTTCCCATTAACATCCTCATGAATTGGCACATGGATGAAGTGAGGGTTAGATAAGTAGACAGAGAGGTAGTCTGAAAACACCAGACACACTAGTGGGATCTGAGCAGGCTGGTAATTTCATCTTCTGTGTCTTACTGCTGTTTGTAGGTGCCTGGGATTTTGGCCCAGGGAATGTTGCCATTTAATAACAGAGCCCTTGAGTGTGAGACAAGAGGCAGCAGAGTCAAGTCTTTAGGCCACAGTTGCTGGCTGAACCTTACACTGAAAAGCACCTTCCTGGGCTCTATATCTGTCCAGTGGTGATCTTCCTTCTCCATATTCATCAGATTTTGACTACAATATGGCCTCTATTTCACTCCTCTGGTATTTGGCCCAATGACAGGTGATGACATTTCATCTGCCGACAGAGCAACCCTATAGCTACACTACAATAAGGATGTGGTCTCTCTCTTCAAAAAGAGAACAATTTCACAAATGGGGGAAATATGACAGTGACAACTGACATCTTCCCTAGGACTACCACCAGCCTCTGCCAGCAAAGACAACTGAGGCTGAAACTCTTTGTAAGAGTAAAATTCAGGGTTGGAGGTAAAAGCTCAAGTAACCCCAAAAATCTATATCAGATCCTGAAGACCTTCAGGTGGACACTGAAAAGTGCTGTGATATGGTGTGAAAAAAAACCTGAAATCAGCTGTCTTCATTAAGGAACCATGGATCTCCATTGATATAAATGCACCACTTTCTGCTTCCCCTCAGTATGTTTTAAGCACCAGTGTCTCATCTGTTACAAATGAGCCAAAAAAACCCATTAAAAACTTTGGCATCCAAAGTCACAAAAAACAATATTACAAAGAAGAAATTACATGTTAACATTTTTAAAAATTATTATTTTTTTTATCCTTTCTCTCTCAACTTGTTCCATCTACTGCTGTGCCACAGCTTCATGCTTACTGTTTCAGTGGTATATAGATAGCAGAAATCCAGAGAGACTTCACGGTGGCACTGTGCTGCAAGAAATCACCTCAGTTTTATTATTAATCGATGTATGCTGATTTTGATTGTTCTATTAATGAAAACCAGTAGTTTCACTGAAAACAATTCCATCTAGACTTTGTTTACAAAAGTCTAGAGACAAGGTAAGAGCAGAGTAACACTGGAAAGAGTAGAGTAACACTGGAAGCAAAAGACAATGTGAATGTTTTTGAAAGGTAATGACCAAAATTGGGCACAGAACTGTGAAAATCTATCTTACTTGCTTGTTCTCTTAGTTATTGGGCAAAATTTTTTAAATGTGTGAGTAAGAGAGTAGTGAAAACTATTACATCAGAACAAACTTTACTCCCCAGACACTAAATGATAAATCAATGCAGAGGACGATACTAATATACCTCTGATGGTGCTGGAATAGCATTACTCATGCAGGATGTACAAGGAGTGTTTCTTTGGTTTTAACCTTCCAAGGATACTCTGTTTTCATTCATTCCTCCATTGTCTCCATCTTCCTCACTCCTTTACGATAGACCAGAGAGGAGCAGCACATGTCTCATAGCACAGCAAAGGGTACCTTAGCCTGTCTGTACAATGAGATGCTAACACATGCATGGCTAGGCAGGAAGATCTGGGGTGATAAAATGGTGTTTATTTTTCAGAAAATCCCAATAAAATGTTTTAAAAATCCTGACTCCCAAATGGATCAATGAGGTATGATTTGAACTGTCTGCCACACTTCCACCAAGGGTGGCAGTCAGCACCTTCGAGACTGAGATGAGTGGGGCTCAGCATGGAGCTGAGTGCTGGCAGTGTCCATCATGTGGGATAGTTAATTGTATCCTGACTACTGGTCGTGGAATAGCTGAACATACCTCACTGATGCAGCACGATGCCCAGGGAAGGGAGGGGCAGCTGCTGCCTCTGGGTGATAATGTCTCTACCTTGGTACAGGAGTGCAGCCAGGTAGGGCTTGTGACTGCTAAACCTGTGAGTCAAGGGGGTTCGCTTTGTCCTGAAGAGGAACACAGCTTTTACTTCAAGGTTTCAAAGCAGTTTCTGCTAGATTCAAAGTGAGAACTAGAGGAGTTAAATGGACTAAAGGGTTGGTAGAGTGTATCCTGTGCACTCCAGTCCCCCTGAGTGTACACCAATGTGCTGTACTTGAAGGAATGATGCTCTGATATCTACACTGAGGGAACTGAACTGGATGCCCTGCTCCCCTAAACACTCTTCATTAGCTCATTTTACAATCAGATGCCTTTCATGCCAAAGTGGAGGGTGACAGCAAAATACCTTTGTACCTCCACAAGTGTGTCAGGAAGGTCACCCCCATTCCCACACAGGTTACACGTGACTGAACCTGTACATGTATAAATCTATAAATATTGCTTTCCTCATTGTGGAAGCAGCATCTGCTTTGGCAGCCTGGACATCAGTGACCAAATCAGCCTTCTCATAGCACAAGACACAGCATAATTTCTGTTAAACCTTCCCAGAACTGTTCTCTGGGAGTCTGTGTAATTCCGTGCACAATTTAAATCGGCACCCATGCCAAAGGACACCATTCCAGCTGTTTGTGTGCTTATGTGGTAAGTCAAAACACGGAGTTAATACTGCTGAAAATTAAATGTTTTTGTCATTGATGGGTTGACCGATGGCCAGTGGGGGACAACCTAGGGTGGAAGCAAGTGGGTGAGGACGTGAGGAGGGGCTGTCACTTGTAGGAACAATGCTGGCTCTATCTTCAGTAAACCACAGCCTGAAGTTTTAATTTGATTAGTGTAGCTGCAATTTTTTTCATCTGTTGTGTATCATATTACTTGTACAGCACTTAATTCTTGTTTTATACTTAATCTATAAAAGGAATTTTTGACAGAAAAATTGCCATGCGTGTATCTTCCTGGAGGTGCCTTACTTTCGAGCCAGTATAAATGAAAATTATTTCTAGGATAGGCCTCTTTTCCTCAAGTGTATTGTAGAGCTCTCTAAGAAATGCCAACTCCCATCTCCTTGGCACAAACTTCTGCTTGTTACTCTCAAAGTAATTCAGCCCTGTTTTTCCACAGAGCACTGAGCAAGAGTTACGATGCAAGGTCTGCAAATACTTGCAGACAAATACAGGCTTAGGACCTGCCTGTATCTAATATCTGTAAAATATAGCTATTTATCCTGGCAAGTAAGAATATATCATTGTGACTGCTCTGCCTCTGAGGAAAGAGAAAATAAACCAATAGTAATGAATTCACACAATCACCCTTGGTTTGGCAAGTGTCGCTGTTTGAGATTTGATCAACTGTAACATTTATCCAGCTCTCCCCTTTCAAATCAGGGAAGAAAAAAATGAAATAAAAATGTTATTTTTTTTTTATTTTTTTTTTTTTATTAAAGCAGAGATCACACCATGCTGGTTATAAAGTGTTACCTACTCAGGACCCAACCTCTGCACTAGCCCTGTTGTTTACAATGTACCTTTGCACATAAAAGGATTGGTTTTGGTCTTGTTTTCTTGTTTTCTTGATTTAGTTTTTTTAGTAAATATAACCAAGCATAACGTTTTGCAGATTGCAACTCTGACATGGTTTTTGGGTGGTACCAGCTTATTGGATCTCTTAAAAAATACAGCATACCTCAGCACTGACTTATCTATCAGAGAGAAAACAGAATAATAGCCCCTTAATTATTCTTTCTCATGTAAATGTTGGGAGTGCAACACCTCACTTGCACTGTAGCAGTTGTCCAAAGATTCCCATAAAAGATGGGAGATGACTTTGCCTTCTCTCAGGAGGCTGACTGGGAAACTGGCATCTAGATCATCAAAACAGATGCTTTGGAAAGAAGCAAAATCTAAGACAACCTTTTCTGGCCTCCTCTGTGGATGCGACAGTGGATGTGACAGTGTCCTTTCTCCCCATACTCCCCATTCAGCACAAATAGAGCCTGGCCATAGCATGGGCTTATGGAGGTGGACATAAGGAAGAAGTGGCTGTATTCAGTCGACAAAATGTAGATATCTGGTGCTATTTCAGCTGCTCAAGGTATCAAAGACAGTCTCACATGAATGACAAGTACAAGACCTAAGGATCTCCTGAATGGACAGCTGGAAGGCAGAGTACCATAGTGCAATCAAATGTCAGGTTTCAGATCCTGATCTTCACATCTCTGAATTTCACCCATACAATCACATTCATCTCCAGCCTATGATACTGTTCCCACATTTACTTTTTCTTCAAATATATGTGAACATGCTAAATTGGAAAATACAAATTTGACATAGCAGAAGTTCTCCCCAGGACTAGATTTGTTACTTTAGCTGGTGTCCTCTCATCTTTTCCACCTAGACAGGATGTAAGTTACTTCAATTAACTTCCTTTCCACTGGGTGGAAATGAAACCTTTGAGTCTTAGATGGACAGAACAGTGCTGAGAGATACAAAAATGTAGTTACATGGGTTTAATGCTCCAAGCTCTGTTGTTGTGTCAAGTTTTATAAAATTAAATTACTGATTTGGGTAATTAAATGCTGCTTATGTAAAGGTCTTACGTATAAGGGCTTGTGCTTCCTACTCAAGCCAAAAAAAGACAAAGATTTTTTTTTTTTAATAAAGTGAGATAGAACACAATCAATGCCCTAGATAGTGGACATTTGAGGAAAATTGAGGTAGATTCCTTTGGGTTTTGTCCTGGACCTCTCACATTCCAGCACAAGCCAAAGCTGCCCTGCCTTTGCTTCTCCACCTTCTTCTTGTGAAAAAGCGGCGGAGCAGGGGAGTGGACATCCCTTTACCAGCTTCCACCCACAGCTCCCCAAGGACTTTGAAAGAAATTGTCTCTGACAGCACCTTACCATAAACCATCCATTTCAAACTGTCCTCTTCAGAAGTCGTAGTACTAATTTGATTTATTCAGACTCACAAGTAGCTGTCACCTCTTAGGCCACAGAGGTGAGCTATGGCCTCAGGGATATCACATCTGGTATTTCTTTTCCTAGACAGCTGCCCTCAGTCCCTTACAATAGCCCACACAGTATACACTAGTAATTTTTGGACAACTACTTCACATCTTCTTATCACTGCTCCCTTTGGAAGCACCACCCTCATACTGATGAGCAGGGACAGCACTCGTTTTCCTGATGTTAGCCCTCTGCATTTCACTCCTTTGTTCTCCAAAGTATAAGAACAATGAAGCAGTCTCTGTACCATGACCCAGAGACAGATTGCAAACAGTACAGCCAGGCTACTTGTTGTTTATAAATAACCAAGTATCACTGGGCAAAAAACTTCTCAGGGACTTTGCTATCATGATGCAAATCTTCACCAGGGACATTGAAGTGAGCATGATGGAGTATGAAGCCCTCATAGATAATGTTAAGCAATGATTAACAAATTCCTCACCCTTGTTATCTACACACGGAACATGTCTTTTCTGTGTACGAGAGTGCTGCAATCATCCTCGAGCTTATTTGGTTTTGGTTTCTTTATTCCAGACAGCTTCCAGGGTGGGATTGATGCCCAATTGTGCTCATTAGCAGGATCTGCAGCCTGCCCCAAACACAACTCACAGCTCAGGTCTGGAGTATGGCAAGGATAGGATGTGGCTGGGAGTGAGGAATGCAAGAACACATGGTCTGACAATCAGTGAGAAAGCTATGGGAGCTACATAACCTTATTCAGTAAGGAAACAGGTGAGAACATGTGGACAACATGGCCCTGTGGTATGAACACCCCATCTTTGCTTGATTGTTTAGCACTGGGTCTCTTGGCCTCTGGATTGAAACTGTAAACTCTTATCCAGATGAGCTGATGATGATCAGACATAAAAAAAAATGTGGTGCTGTTCATACAAGAAGGATTTCTTAGATTAATTCTGCTCTTACTCCTTGCACTGGTTTGACTCCCTCCACTCTATTCTTCACTTCAGGGGAATTATGCCTTAAATTAGATTGCTTCCTTGCAAGAGGAACACCAGTTTGGGGGAATGAGGACATGCAGGATCTTGTTTAGTAATTACGGCTAGCAGATCAAAAATGTTTCTCTGAAGTAAACGTCTTTTGCAAGAGATAAACATTATTATTATTAATAATAATTTAGACAGTGCAGTTACCATTTAATAACATAATTGTGCCCTTTGATTGAAAATTTTATCCAGGAATCTCAAAGGGTTAATGGTAATGAAGTTGTTATTGCTGAACATAAGGGACAGATGTAGAAACTGAAACACAGGAAGGTTTTTAATTCATCCTGTCAGATAAAGTGTAAGAGCCTATAGCAGGCAGATAGCCCATAGTTCTTTAGCCTCTGCACCCTGTGCCTTTAGCCACAGGCTGGAGATCAGCAACTCTGCCAACTCTAAGTCAGAAAGGTTTCACTCTGTACTCCTCAGGATGTCTGCGCTTTCAGATGCACAAAGGATGTTGGATCACCCTCCTTTCTTATCAAGGAAATTATGAAGGATTTCTGTGAAAGAAAAAAAAATCTTAACCTGAGTCTCTTCTACAGGTAACGGTTTCTTATTTATTGCACTATCACTGCTGCTCATTGAAATCACTCACTGAAGCATCTGTGAAGGAAAGAAGAACCCTGTCCCTTCAACTTACCCCTGGGGAGTGTTGAATGCCTGCTTCATCAAAAATTGATTTGATTCTAGATGATAACTAACATGTGATATGTCAATGTGGTCATTCTCTGCATGAAAGATATTAGGAAGGGAGTTAGCAAACAGTCCAAGTACACATTGAATCAGACTTTCTTCCTGAACCACTAAAGAGGTCTGTTTCAGGTCAAAGTTAGGGTCACTGACAGGCCAGCTGAAACCAAATTGCTGATGCAAAAGCCCTTCTTTCAGGGCATTGTCATTTCAGTTTCCCCTTTGGTTATGGTTTGTGCCCCATGGAGATATAACCACCTTCCAGTTGGAAAGGGGAAACCAGCAGAAGCCAGAGGAGAGGTCTGTCTTCTGAAGGTACTCAGCTCTTCTGGTTTGTTTCTACCTCTTTCACCACTCTTCACAAGTTGCCTCTGAACAAGACTAATCAGGAGGAATTTCATTCTCCTGCAGTGGCTATTTTTCAAGTGACCTCATGAAAAGCTATCACAGTGCCAAATAAAACAATATATTCTGATGATCAGTATCGCTACAGAGATCTTTTGTTATTATTTTTTTCTCTCTTTTCCCTTTCTCAACTCCTCTCTAAGTCCAACAAAGCAGTTGTCTTCCTGAAAATGTTTAGGTCATCATGACTCATGGGCAAACTCGATGTTTGAGTTGCACTCTCTGGGGCTGATGTCAGGGCTGCCTGAGGAGGCAGAGAGCACTGTACTTCCTCAGGCACTGGTGCTCTGTGATCAGTTGTTATAGCATCCCCAAAATATTAAGCTGATGATGGGTGGTTTTCTCACTTTCAAAGTCTGAGACTCGCGCTATTAGCATCCTGATCTGGAGTTTTCTTATAGCACCAAATATAGATATCACCTTAATATTTTACCATGGTGTTACCCATACTCCTTATCCTGCAAGTGCCATCTGCAGCCTCTAGAAAACATAAACAGGAGAATTACCTTGGGGCATTTTTATCATCTTTTGTGGAAAGGATGGGCAAACATCACTAGAAGTAGTGAGGAAAATCCAGCAATGAGACCTGGCAATTCTCAGGTATTCCCTGTGGGTAGTCCTGAATGTGAATGGAAGGCATGCAGTGTGAACACAGTTACTGAAAAACCATGTATTTCTGTTTCCTTTTAAATTGCTGAGTCAGCAGAAGATCTAAGATGCAGGAGGTGGAGATAGGTTGTGAGGTTGAAGATTGATTAGCTCTCCCTGTCATTGATGGATAGGTTGACTGTACTGGGACTGAAAAAAAGACTCTTCCACTCTGTATCCTGCATCTGACAATGGCCAACAATGGATGCACAGGAAAGATGGATGCACATGGTAATAATCTGAATGCCCCCCACCCACTGCCTGTTTACAGCACAGGATATTCATGAGCCAGTTTGGTTCCTATGCATTTAATAACCCTGAACAGCTTCTTCTTCTGGGAACCTGTACAAATGACCATGAGCACTCTGCAGTAGAAGAGGACTGGGGAAGGAATCAATAGTGGTTTGGATAGGGTCAGGTTCATTACAGGCTAAAACTTGCTGTTCCTAAGGACCTCTGTGAAGGAAGCAAATATTAGCACTGGGGAAGAGGTTCCTGACAAGTGGAGTGTGGCAGCGCTATTAAAGGGAGTCAACCTGCCAAGTCTCATCCTTCCAAGCTGGGATGGAGGGCAAAGAGATGAATATGTCTACTATGGCAGAGCATCAAGCTGTTCCTACAAATGCCTCTCCTTTCTTCCATCACTCCTCTTCATAAAAAAATAGGGTGGAGAAAGAAAATAACAACTGACACTTAGTGTTGTGGGCGCTGACCAGAAATCAGAGGACAGTTTGTTCACGTCTGGCAGACTATGAAGATGTTTATTATCAGACTTATCTGAACTTCACAGCAACTGATTGGAGCAGTCTGCGTAAGGCACTTCAGCAAGCCCAGTGTTTTACTATTTCTTTGTGTTCTGGAATTGCTTGCAGTATCCTAAATATTTATTTACTGTGTTTATATTTTTTATATTTTTTTTATGCGTTCATTGTTTTGGTATGAAGCTATTTGATATCTTCTCTTTGAATGCTGACCAGAAGTAATAAACAGCTAGTTATCAAGTTTTACATGCACTAGCCTGAAGGTTTAACTATGCAAATTCTTCCTCAAAAGTTCAGGACATATGAATTTTCAGTGTCTGGCAAAGGGTTTCTGTTAAGTTCGGAAAGAAATGGAGTACTGGATATTATAGCCACAACATTACTTTTCTATCTCTCACAGGCAGAGTTCAGCCAGGTTTGGAGCAGACTGTGGATTCTCATTTGCTCTGTATTCCCCACGGCCTCAAAGTGAAACCTCCAGCACTGCTGCTAGCCCACATTCAGCCTGCAGCTTTGCCCTTGGACAATGATTTTCAGCAGTCACAAACAAGAAAATAAAAGCAAGCAGTAATTTTTCATGTTCCTACATTTGCTGCAATGAGTTTCTGCTCTGAAACTGCCTCCGGGGCCCATGCTGTTCCAGTCACTGCCATGACACAACACCCGCACAGCTTCGGTTTCACAACAGTCAGCAGGTGCAGTGACGTAGGACACACTACGCTGTCAGCAAGGCACATTTAAATGAAGAGTTAGTCCTGGAGTTAAAAATAATGATAATAATAGTAATAAAAATCAAACCAAACCAAAACAAACACACACACATAAAACAATAACAACAAAAACCAAAAAACAAACCAACAAAACCCAACGCCAATAGTGGGAAGGGATTTCTATGTCTCATTTTCCTTCCTTTGAGCCAAAATGTGCGCTTAAGGCACAGCCCTATTATATTCCTGCTCACCACACTCCTAGAGTAATTGCTTTATATAGCAGCTTTCTTCATTTCCCTGACAGCTCTTTTACACTACGTTGCAGGTGTTTTCAGGTGCTTGTAAGGCCATTTTACTGTAATACGACCATAATAAATGGGTGGTACCTTTTTATTGGTGAAACCACATTTTAGTGGGTAAAAGGATGAAGGAGGAAACTTGGCCTCATGGACACTACCTATGAAAAGAATGTGGTGACAGGATACGTGGGAGGGGGCCCTACAAGATGGCAAAGGTGAGCAAGACTAATCCCTTCCCACCTCAATGTGAGGTCTGGTGAAAAGGTTGCATATATGATTTTTTCTGAAAAAACAGAAATAAAGAAGCACTCCCTGCCTGCAGCCACCTGCTGCACATGGGGCCCTCCAGAGTCCTCTCCAGACCTGAAGTGAGTCCTGGGATGGTTGGGTCTGTTGCTTCCATCTTTGGAACAGTGTTAATCAGTTGTGCTCTCTGGACATTGATACCTTAAAACCTCCCAAAGCTGCTAAGGATCATTTTTTTTCCCCTGGGAATAGTGATGAGTGTTTGCTTCCAGCTTGCAAAAAATAATAGCAATGTAACAAGTCGCTTCAGAAGCAAAAACCAGTGAGTCCCAGAGATATTTTATAGTGGTTTCACTAAGGACAGATACTAATTTTTTTCCCCACGTGAAGCACAAAGCTTGCCAGAGAACTGGGGAAACAGAACAGAAATTTGAGTACTACGTGCTGGCTGCCTGAGCCAGGGCACAGGGGCCAGGGAGGGAGGCACAGAGGAAGGGAAGCACGGCTGGCTGCGCCCCGGCCCCCTGGTCCCAGCTCTGTGAGGATGGAGAGGGAGCCAGGAGATGTCTGCTGCAGCAGAAAACTTTTTTTTCTACTGTGCCTGAATGTATCTGAATGACCTCCATCTGCTTGGCTACCTTGGTTGGTAGGGGCTCTTGGATTCAGGTTTTCCTGGAGAATAATGGGAAGTATAAGAACAGTGAGGCTTCCCAAGTGAAACAGAACTGGGATGGATGAATAAATAAATAAAGGGAGGTTTATGTACATGTGAGGGAAACAGAGTTTGTTTCTAAAAAGGGGCCTTTAAAACCTTGATGATTTAATATAGTTAATTGCATAACAATGTCAAACAGGGTAACAGACTTTCTTCTGGTTTCCTCATGCCTGGAAGCACTTTTTTAATAAAGAATCTCTTTCAGAACAGCTTGAACTTTCTCTCAGACAGGTGTGAGGGACACAGACACAGGGCTGAAGACCCTGTCAGTGTTCAACAGTGACTACAGATCCTTGACACACACATTTTACTCTTTACAACTTCATGTTTAGTGTTCTCTGGGTTTTACTGTACACACTGAGTGAAAAGCTATACCTCAGACTGTGCATAACCTGTCTTACAGGGGTAAAGTCCTCCTTGCAATCACCACTTCTTAATGAGATGCAAAACTTTTTGTTTTCCTTCTATTTCTACATAACATCACTGTAAACATTAAGTTGAATAGTTGGCAGACAGAGATGTGTGGTCTGCTTTACCTCTGTCTCTCCCTTTGTAGTAGTTTTTTTCTTTGCTTGACTGCTTTGAATTCCCTTTACTTTGATTCTTGTCCTTAGAGACAAATGATGTATAATCTTCCTCAGTGGATCAGCTGCTGTGAGAACCCTCAGGACCAAGTACTGGTGCCCTTGTTGGACTGGATGCACCACTGTGCTGTATGCTGCCCTTACTGCCAAGTGACACCATGTTGCTGCAGTGCTAATCATGCTAGGATGTGGAGATACATGAGACAACTCTGTGGTTTTCCCTTCACTGGTGAAGGGCTATAAAGTATGAAAGCCACAGCTTGCTTTTCAACTTGGCCTACAGATATCAACCTTTATGTCTAGATAAGAAACAATGTTCAGGACACCAAGACAGGGACCAAGGCAGTGCTAGGGCTCTTTAGCAATTCTAGTAGCAACACCTACTGTTGTCCCTTATTCTTCCCACAGCCTTTGTTTCCTTTTCTTTTTCCACCTGTAGGTTTGCTTTTCTTTGTATGTAAGTAGTGTTACAGCATTGAGGACAATGAGACCCACTGTTTCTTGACAGCAGTCTGTATAAAGGGAATGACAGCTACTGAAAACAGGCAGGCCAAACAAAGCTCTCAGAACCTCTGCGGCAAAAGCAATAATATTGTAAATTCTAGTATTCCAGGGTAAAGAAGGGCTCTTCTCTGGGGTGATTTCTAATCAGTTATTTCCTATTTCTGTCACTACAAGAGGCACCAGGGGAATGAAAGCAGCCAAATATATTGTAACGAATAGAAGCAGGGTTGTCTTGGTGCTGGCAAGAACTGGATAGAAAAATTCCTGTGTATGTGAATTTCCTCCCGGCTCTAGCCCTGCTCAGCAAAGAACTGATGCGTGTTTTGTGTTCCTGTTCCTGCTCTGCAATGTCAGCTGGAGGTAAGCTGTTGCATAATGGAGTGCTGTGTGCTGCACAAAAAGAATTGGCCCTGAAATGGATAAACTTATGTTACCTGGTTTTGCATCTGTGAAACTAATAAGATGATAGCTTTCTATTTTATGGAGACATCAGGGAGGTGGGGGACCACTGGCTTCAAATGGCTCTGAATATGTGTCGTGGCATAAGGAAAGATCTGGCTGTTCCTGAGTGTCAGGATGCAGATTCCCATTCTCATTACAGCATGTTAGCTTTTCCAGGATGGCCAGAAGACTGTTCAAGAATTGATTCCTTGTAAATTATGACAACTAGTCTTTTGGTCCCTAGTTCTCAATCTGGGTAAGTAGGGTAACCATGCTGCAATTTTGGTCAATCATCATGTGTATGTTTATGAGTAAGTGCGTGTATGTGATAGGGTTTATTAACAGACCAAAGTCTGGCAGCATTTTATTTTTAATGGAAATGAGACTTCTGGGGACAGATGTACCAAATATGAAAACTTGAACTCTCACAAATGAATTCAGATACTGTTTTTTTTCCTGTACCTAGCGACTTGAAGGTTCTGGGTAGACTGGCTCCATTTATTACAATGAGTGCAATTAAGGTGTTGCAATGTTCCTAGCTGCGTGCTCATGATCCAGCTTTTATAAAACCAGGATAATGAACTCAGCAGTGGATTTTCATTACTATTAAAAGGCTGTGAAGGAGATGCAGAAATGAAGGTGATAAAATGACACACACTTTTATGCATTCTGAGGCTTACTCTTGTCCCTTTGAACTAATTATGACTCAGGCCTTTAATGGACCACAAATATCTTGGCTGTAAACATGTTATTCTTTCAGCATGCTTGCATATAAATTTGTGGAAAACCATTTACTTCAGCAAGCTCAACCAGAGGAGAAGCTTTAGTGTCTAGTGGGTAAATCTAACTGAAGCCAAAGGATTCTCAACCCAATTCTGAGATTTATTTGGGGCTGTGCATGTTGGTAGATGATGGATTTTATGCATTTATAGCATTTTAAGCTGTGAGCCCTAACATGTGCATTCCTGCATATGATAGGCCAATTCTTGAACTGTGGCAATTCAGCATGGTGCCACTGATGTTGATCCTAAATCTCGGTCTTACATTTTTTTCTTGTTTCAAAATCTGCGAGGGACTCTTTTACATGTTTTTCAAATTTTCCAATTCAAGGATTAATTTTTAAGCTTCAATTATTTGTTTATAAACACAAGCCATGATTATTTATTTCATACGTCTGTTTTCATTTCATAATATATTTCTTTAATAGTGTTCCCAACTCCAATTTTATTTTACTTCATTGAAATGAAAGCTATACACTTGCCACTCTTACAAACAGGCTTTGTGTCATCTTGAAAATATAGCAGTCAATACAGAGATCTCCCTTTGACTTCATTGAGGCCAGGATCAGCCATAGAACTCAGTAAAATAATTACTAAAATTCTATAATGAAGGTTGCTGTGTGACTCCTTTGTGTTTTTGCCTCTGCCTTCTTTGTTTTCTTAGCATCAGAGCCTGCAGGGAGGCTGACAGGGGTGCAGTTTGTGGCTGTTATTCACAGGGACTCCAGGATTAGGGATTTCAGTGGCAATTACAATGATTACTCTTCCCAACTCCATTCCTAAATGTGTGAAGTGGGATCTCAGAAGAGTCCTCTAGCTTGTGAAACGGTCATGCTCATTTGACTAAGAAAGGCAGTTGCAAGCCAAAAGCAATCATTAAAATATTAAGGACCAGAAATTGTCTGCAAGCACTTGAGTCATCGTAAGCCGAGATTTTATTTACCCCCACTAACTAAGGCACTAAGTGTCATGCAATCTTTCAGTTGGTAGGAGAAAATTTCATGTCAAAAATTCCATGTGAGGAAAGGAAACAAGGTACTTCCTACTGTAAGTGGAGAAATAAAGGATGGAAGTCAAGCTCACAGAGCTCAAAAGAGTTAAACTTTGTCCTTTAAAGGCAGTTCTCAAAATTAGTATCTTATTGCCTACCAAAATAACGGGCTTTTGTGTCTCACTTTTCACTGTAATGTCTACAAAGTGTCTGAGTACAGTAATCTTTTTGCACATTGCTAAGATGCAGCTGGAATGAAAGGCTTTGGGGTCTTCCACATGGAAATCAACTATTTGAATATTTTTCTGCCTGTCATTTTTCACCTTTTTGCAGAATAAACTGCATAACATTTTTGCATGTTTCTCTCATTAGAGATTTTGATAGCAAACTATTTTGTTTTCTATCAAAGGGTAGATTTTCAGTTGTTATAAACTGTTCTTCTTTCAGATAATTGGTACAATTATCATAAGGCAATTTTTGTCAGATGAAAATCTGTGCTTCGATCTATGAGACCACATCAGCATACAATTTTCCTAAGTCATCTGATCCAGAAGATACAAGTGGAAACCTCTCTTTACAATAAAAGGATATTTGAGAGTCTTCTACTCTCATCAGCAAAATACTTCGTACAAACTTAACGTAATGTTTGTGATCAGTGTAATCAGATTCAGCTGAATCAGTTCCTTCCTCCTTCTTTCAACCCATCTTTCTCTTTGAAATGCAAACACTATCAGAGATTAAACTGCAATAACTCAGATAAGCTTATAAGATTTATTCAGCACAAATCATGCAAATGTTTTTGCAGCATTTGCCCTGATCTGGAGTTAATTTGGCTCCTCCAGTTGAGAAGCAATGATAGTTTCCAGCAATTCCCTGCATTGTCCAGTTCCACTGGCAGCAGCTGCTCTGTGCTCCTGTACTGCCATGTCAGGCATGATATAGTTTATGCAGGATGAGGATGCGGTTTATCACAGCAGGAAGACAGGCTTCCACAAAACCACTTTGCAGAACCCTAATGCAGGGACAATTAGATGAGTCAAGTGGAAATCTGACCACACCTTTCTCAACCAGGTCTCCACACGCGTTTCTGTTAATTTGAGACTGTGATCAGGGAAGATTAAATGTAAACTCCACAGCCAGTATATATTACTTCCAGCAGACTCATTCTTCAAGGAGGAATGGTTCAGGCAAAGGTCTGTATGACCCAGAAAGGAATTTGATTAACATTTTCCAAAATTTCCCAATCTTCCTTGTTCCTCATGCTTTCCTGAAGGTCTGACCTTTTACTGATAATTGGTTCTTTTCACTCGTTGTTTTGCTCTTCATCCTGTGGCCCAGCAAATTCAAAGCCAATTATTAAACTTAGCCATCATCAGTGAAAAGATATGTTGTACTAAATTTGCAAGCTGCAATATTATGCCATTTTTGTAGCCATCATTAAATTTGATCATCAGCTATCCAAGGTTCCCAGCAGACTGCACATCACCTTGTGTAATGTGTAATCTGAAAACACAATTTGTTTCTCTCTCCCATTTCTCTCCCATACATATGACGTTCAGTTAATTGAAATAAGTATCTTCATATAATCAGCTCTGAAGGATGGTGGTTGTGTGTACAAGCAATACTGCATCTCTCAGAACTCTGTTACGGAAAATCAAGACAGCATATTTCTAGTTAATTTAGTAAGCCCTAGTTTAATTTCAAAACCACTTGTTTTGTTGAGCTTAATTCAACTCCTTTTCTTTCTGTTTGGATGTGTCTCTTGTTGCACATGCTACAATGAAAGAATTAGAAGAAATGGGCTTACAAACAGGAAGAATAAGCTCTGAAATGCTAGCTGTTCTTACCATACTGGTCAAGTAAAATACAGTTTAACTTTGTTAGGATTATAAACAGGTGCAAGTCTGGAACTGCTCTAAATAAACTGTTTATTGCTCCCTATATGTCTGCATAACGTGTAAGCAAAAATATCTGTCACACTAATGTGTAGTGATTTAGCTAACATGATGTGGCAGCAGTGACTGGGACTTCCAGTCCCTCAGGTAAAAAAACCTTAATATTCTTGGAAATGAAGGAAGGGTGGTGTTTTTGCATTGATGTTAGCAAAGATGAACCTGATACAACAAAATTTTTAGTATAATATAAAGTTGTATAAGCTTCTGCCTTTTTTACCTTGCAGCTTTGAAAGAGAGAGAAGATTGGTGTTTGTCAGAATGACAGCCAGAAGTTTTCATTGTGTAGCTGAATGGAGAAGTACAGGGAATATTTTACTGATGTCTCCAAACCAGTTGGATTTGTCCTGACTTCCATTTGCCTCTTATGTTTGTGTGACTACTGACATATTCAAATCAATATTTTGACTAGCCTGACATAGCAAAATCTTTAATTTCAAAAATGAACTGAACAGGACCTGGAGACAATGATATAATCTAGGAAACATTTTTTTGTCAGTCCTCATTAGAGATAGGTAAGGTAGTATGCACACTGTAACAAACAGCTTCAGACTTTTCCAAACCTGTACTGAGTCCCTTTCAAATTTATTAATGACTCAATTTGTATTGTTGACAAAATAATGCTAACAGAGAAAGATACTTTTCACTTGTGGCAGAAATACTAATTTAAAAGTTTGAACATCATATTCTTTCTTCAGGATCTTGGTCTGAGAAACTAAATGTGGTTTGACTCAGTACTAGCAAACAAGATGTTCCATTCCAAATCAACATTTCAAAAAGTCACAAACATTTTCTTGTTTCCTTTTTCATTTTTTTTTTTTTTATGAGAGGTTTGCTTTATTTTGGAAGTAGCAGATTTTCAGTGCTTCCTCTGGGAAATTTCTTCCTTTTTTCTTTTTTCTTTCTGATTTCTCTCAGAGCTTTCAGTCTAGTTTGAGAACAGTTTAGTCCCTCAGCGATGATGTTGTGAGATGTGTGGGTGGCCCCATTTAATTTCAGGGTGAGTTTCCTCACTGTCACCTGAATGACTCTACCTGTGTTCTCAGCACACTCTAAGTTCATTGGCTGCGTTTTATTGTTTTGCAATAAAGGAAGGGCTATGACTGTTTCTAGAAGACAAGGAAATCCCTTTCAAGCTAAGTAAAACAGTGATTTTGGTACACACCCAGTATCACTAGCACTTTTACCAATCAGACCAGAATCCTGTGGCTTGTACTATACAACTTAAGAAACCAGGGCAAGTTCCTCTTGGTCGGTTTGTGGTCTTCCTTCATGCAGCAGTGCTGCAGCCCTGACCTAGACCCCTTTATCTAGGTATCTGCTAGTGCAGGTGGGGATGAATGTTTCTATCCCCCATGGAAAATCCCTGCCTACAACAATTTCTGCATTTCCTGATGCCAGAGAATATGGGACTGTATCATCACACTGAAATTCGGGCACCCAATCAAGGATGTTTTTCTTTCTTTCTGATGAAGGAGGACTATTGTAGTTTTTTTCTATCACACATAGTAGTATGTGTCCTGGGTTTAACCAAAGAGCAAGAAAACACACACTGTTTTATGCCAACAACAGATATCTGGAAAGATGGCAGAGAAGCAGATAAACATACAGTTACACCTCTGCCTAGTCACCTGCCAGCCCCCAACAGCTTATGCTTCAAGATTTTCCAACCTGGAGATCGTGCCTGTGTGTTACAAGCCCTGGGCTGGTTGCTCGCCTAGAGTTATGCTCCCTCACTGAGCTGTTGGCAAGGACTTGACAACTTAATTAGATATTGGTTAGGAGTCACCTCCCTCTGTGACTGCCCACCCTGGCTGCTTCAGTTTATGCCTCTCCTAATGTGGAACTGTTTCACCTTAACTATTTTATAGAAATATCTATCATAACCTCAAGATCATGTTCCTGAGTAGTCGAAGGGTTAACACAAGTCTGACAGTAAGCATTAATTTTAGTCACATATTACAAATAACTACAGCATTGTTCCAGATAAGGTCCTCTGTACCTGGCAAAGATAACAATGCAGACAATGCTAAATATATTTGTCCTTCCTTCCTTCCTTCCTTNCTCAGAGGGCATTTTTGAAAAATGAAATAGAATATGTATTGTCATTCTTGCTTTCTATGTCCCTTCTATGTAGAAGAGGTAGAAAAATAAAAATGGAGAGGGAATTTTTTTCAGTGGGGTGTTTAGAACAAGAAACTAAATTGACAACTTTTAATTGCCCCAAGAATTCCTTCATCTCCTGTTATTTATACAGTGAGTTGACATATTAGTTGCAACTGTGACTAGCCAGTAGGAATATCTTCCCCTACCCATCCCTTCATTACAACTCAGAATGTCATTTTTGTTTCAGGTTTTACACAATGTTCTTCAATCATGGTTTTTTTTCCTTTCTTCTTCTATAACCTCTGAGGAATTCTAAGGGCTCCTCTCCCCATACTTTCATTTATGTTGATTTATTCATACACTCATTTTTCCCTCTTTGACTTTTCTAGAATCTAGCAAGTTTTGAGATCACATAATGAAAAAATTATGAAAGAAAGGAATGAACATCAAAAGCTGAAAACTTATTTTTAATACATATTTTTTTAAATTACAGATTTCTTAGAGTTAAGCAAAACCAATGAAAAATATAAACATATTTGTCCTTCCTCTTCTCTTAGCCTTTGGAGTCTTTCAGGCTGTATTTTTATAGCCTTACAACCAACATTTACAATGATCCATTTTTAATGTCTTTAATTTTATGTATAATTGATTTCCTAGGTAAAACTGGGTTATTAATTTTCATGATACACTAAAATTCATAGAAAATTCACCCAGCAGATGAACTGAAGGCATATCCACAAGCACCTTTCCAAGTCACCAGGACATAAATGAGTGCTTACACTGCAGAACTCCTTTTACACCGTGGTATTTCCAAGTCACTACATGTCCATTGTACAATGTATTGTAAAATACAAAGGAAATAAAAGACCATGCCTGTGCAAAAATGTTTTAGAAACTACTTATATGGCATGTACAACAAGCCTGAAGTCAGCGGTGCTTGTTAAATAGACAGTTTGTGAGTGAGATAAAGCCTGTTAGACCTATTCACCATAGAATTTTGTTCTGTTTTGTTCTTTGCACAAAATACCTTCCTGCAGGTCACTGCGTGACAGTTCATCTCACAGTGAATATTCCTGCACAGTGGTTATGGCTCATAAGCCAGCTTGGATCTGTATCCCACCAGAGGGAATGTTTTTCATTGTTTTCTGCACTGCTCTTCTGCTCTTGATTGGAACAAGCTGATGTCCCTGGGGTAATCCTTGGGCCACTGCCCATCACTGTGAGTGATGTCAACACATTTTTGAATGTGTGGCTATTAACACTCCTTCCCAACTGGTTTAAAAAAAAAAATGCTCACACTATACTCTGATTTGTCTGTTTGGTAGACGTTCCCTCTCCCTTGCCCCCCTTGCTATTGGATGGAGTGACTGAATTTTTTTGTAATTTAAACAAGTAAACTATGTAAATTATTGCTTGCTGACCCCAATTAAGACAGAGTTGCTTGGAAGACCAGACTGTGCACTCCCTTTTCCTTAGTCAATAGCAACAAGTAGATGAAGATTTGAATAAAAATCTAATTTTCCACTTCAAATGAAGGGTGGGTCTGGGTGGAGGGAGGCAGGAGAGATGCATATGCTGCTCCTCCTTGTGTTAGCACAAGTCCAAGGTACTGCCAGAGTTGAGGGCCTGCAATTTTTTTCTTGAGAATTAAGTCATTGAATGAAGAAAGAATGACAGTTTGGCCCACTCTGTGGGAAGATTGAGGAGACTGGAGACCAGGCTCTCATTTGTGTTTAAAACAACCCTTTGAGCCACTTGTTGATTTGCTGACCTATTACCCAAGGATAAGGCAGCAACCTCCCCCGTTTTGGGAAGTGGCCAGAGAGATGGAGTGGTGCCCTGTGGGTGTGCAGAGGATGGTGTTTACTCTGCTAACTGGGCTCCTCCACCGAGACAGCTGCAGTAAGCGGGGTGAACACTGCTCATGTGAGCACCACGTGGCTGGAGGAGCAGCTCCTGGCAACCCTTGGAAGTCAGGTGGCAAGAGAGGGTGAGAAGGTGGTGGAAGAAGTTGCAAGCTTAGGACTGCCTGCTGATGTATCATCCTGGGGACTGCATGACCTCAGCCACCCATGTTATCAGCAGAAACCCTGCAATGGACACCTCTTGCATTATTTGGCCTGATAGACTTGCGGGGGGTGGGAAGACTTAATCAAGATTAAACAACCTGCTTTAGAGTTGACTGTGCTGTGTAAGAATAAAGTCAACTGTTCTGTGTATGTGAATTGGGGATTTACAGCTGTGATTTACAGCTTCATGAGCCAATACAGACCAGCCTCCAAGGTTGTTGCATACCCCACATTCCCACCTACGCAGTATGATACATATTCATGCATACACATCTTTATTTGTGTATATACACTTAATCAGGTATCAATATAAAATTCTGGGAGCGTTGGCAGTAAACTCCATAATTCTGTAGTAGCTGGATTATACTCTGTAACTATGAATTTCTGGTGGTGATAGCAGTCATATATGCATTTTTACAACACTTTATAAACAAGATTTTAAGAATCATTTAACTGGGCTTCTGATTAGGATATAAGTTACATATGGAAATGTCATCCCAAAGCACCAAACGATTCTCTAGTCATGAGTGCTTACTGCGGAATAAATAGGCTAAGGTAGGCTCACTGTAGCTTCAATAATGTAAGGCTAAGGACAAGACATGAAAATATTTCAGGCAAAAGTGGTAGCAAAATTTGGAGTAGAGACTATAAAAGCCCAACTTCTGAAATCTGTGCCTTTGTGGTTTTCTGGTTTTACCTATCTATCTGAGCTACTCTGGTGAAAACTTGTTTCAGGTGTATTTACACACACACCAATCTTGTCTTCTGGTGACAGTGGCAAGGAAGCTTCTGAAATTATTCAAAGGGTTTTGGAGGAATGTGTTTCAAATGAGGAAAACAAGTCTTCAACTATAGTGAGGTTTGAATTCTGATTAGGTTATTTATCTGCATGTACCACCAGACCATACTGAACATCATCATACCTGACTGCCACTAGGTAGCTATGGCAGGTCTCCCACAGGGGAGGTTATGCCTAAGCAGTTTGAACAAGAATGGATGTTGTTAGGGAAAAGGACAAAGAAAATGAAAGAACCCCCCTTATATTAGGCACACTTTTCCTTTTGAAATATTTGGCAAGTTAAGGCATCATAAATTGCAAACAATCCTGGATAGATTAATTTATACTTGTTAGTTTTCAGATGTGTAACTGACAAAGAGCAGCTGTCCAGTCACTCCACTCCTATGAAGCTTTCAGCTAATTCCAGAGTCCAAGCACAAAATGAGGATCCATGTATCTTCTGTTAACAAAAGCTCTGCCACTTTGAGTACTCTAATCACATATCGAACGGTGGTGTTCCCTGAAATGTTTTTGCCCAACAAAATGGAGATGTGAATGAAGTCTGAGTAAAAACACTGATGTTTGTTTTAAGCAAGTTGTCACAGGTGAAATAGCCACCAGTATAAGTTTTGGTGTTAACGAACAACCAGTCCCAAACAGGAGACAAAATGGAGATAAATAGTTAATGTTGTCAACAAGTTGTCACTGTCAGGTTTAGTAACGGTGGCTCAAAGAAAACTCAGCTAAGTGTGCCTGCCCTGTGACATGCATGGTCACACTGTCATGTTGTTGTATTGTCATTTTCCTGGTCTGGCAGCAATTTTCTATGCACAAATAGGGTGACGTCCATCTGGTAAACCAGTGTGTAAGCCTTTGTGTTCTTACGTGAGGAAATGATGGTGTGAGATGGTAGGAATGGTCATTAATTTCACAATTAAAGGTAATCTACCTATCTGCCCAACTGTCTGTCTGTCTACAATTTCACATAAAAGGGTGGAAGAACGTGGTATAAGATAACGTATGGCAGAGGGTTTGCACAATTTTATATCCTCTTGCAACCTTCTAACTTGAAACCTAGTTTCCTGTAAAACTACTCAGAGTCATTCAGATAATACTTTTCATGCCATTATTATAATAGTTTTGTCCAAAAGAGCTATGAGTTTGTCTCTATCTGTAAATAAATCATGAAAAACTAGGAATGAGTTAAAGTTAGACATAAATGTGACTGGCAAAAGTAATGCTATAAGATATTATGCTTCATTTTATGGAACTTTTTCAAGAGAGAGTGTAAGAAAGCAAGAATTGTATGTAGGCTTCAGCTGAGATAACACCTGGCTTTTGGGAGGAAAAATAATGTTTAGAATGCATTTTTATTCTGTTTGATGTTGTTAACATTTATTGTAATATATTATTCTTCACTAATTTCACAACTTATACCATGGTGCTTAGCAAGTTGCCTGATTACAAGTTCCAATTCTAGAGAAGGCAAAGATATGAAAATAATACCTTTGCTATGCACTGTTCATACATAGAAAATTCTGCTTCAAAAGAGAGCAGGACCTGTATTATTTTGAAACTTCCCTTATCTCTGATAGAGCAAGATTACATACATCTGTCACTGTACCTGCTGTTTTTGCAGTTCCATGTTGCTTTCCATCTTTCTATTGAAGTAGAGTACATTCAGTCACCCAAACTATATTGGATGAATTTTGCACTGAACTTCATTATTTTTTCCTGTGTTTCAGTACAGGTATTGCTTTTTGCCATGTAGAGCTTTCAATATTATCTTCAATTTGATCAGAGCTACATAAAAATTATTCATTAACATTTCACATAACTCAAAGTGACACCTGTAGTTTTTAGAAGAGGCCTAAAATTTTGCACTGATAAAGCGAAGACTCACTTCTGAGTAAATTCCTAACGACATTTTGATATCTGGTAGATTCTTTCTGTTACTTGATATTCCTTTTAGTTCTTTGCTATCAATTTCATTGTTAGTAAGTTCTGTCTTTAAATTTTCCTTTCCATCTGTAAATCTTAGCTATATTACGTCTGAAAGATGTAATGTATGCAAAGAACTATTTCTATGCAAAGAACACACAAAGAAAGGTTTTGCACAGAATTACCTGTAGATTTTGTCATGTTTGAGAAGGAGTTTAAGTTAGAAGTCTCCTTTAATTTCATGGCTAGAATCTTTTGGAGAAAAGGAAAGGGAAGGGTGATGTTTTCCCAGTTATTGTAGGTACATTACTATGTTTTTGTTTTGCACCATTTCAAGTACAGTTGGGAACTGATCAATAGCTTTAGGGGAAAGTATAATCTTCAGTTTTAAATGAAGCTAGAGGAATGGACTAAAAAATATTTGGATCAGTGCAGGCAATGAAGAAAACATTGAATTAGAATTAGTGTCAGTAAACTTTACATAAAGTTTTTCCAGGACAACTTGTATGCTTCCAGAAAACTATTCAGTGAAAGGCTCAATGCTGAAACATTGCAAGGGATAGACACCTCTGAATCAAGGCATGTATTTTACCCTTACTAATTTCATGCACAAAAATTGTTATGAGTCCATTAATTTTTGGAAGTCCTTGCAGTTCTAGAGTTTCATCAGCTTTTACAGAAAAAGGATTACTTTGTAAACAATCCACAATTTCTCTTGGACAGTGATCAAGTACTTCATATAGTCATTGAAAAATAGGGCTGGAAAGGCTTTCTAGATGTAAAGTAGTCCAACTTCCATGTCAAAGTAAAACTTTCTATAGCTGTGTCATTTCATGTGTTTAAGATCTCAAGGGATGGAGATTGCATGTATTACCTAGGAGATGCACTTTCTTTGTTTCTTGAAGGAGGATTATCACGTATGCTTTCTCTTAACTCACTCTTTTAATTTCACTCTTCAGGCTAAACAATGGCATCTTTTGAATCCTTCCCTGTAGGTTTAGTTTTCTGGTTGTTTTTTGCATTTTTAACAATTAGTATACATATTTCTTGAAACACATACTGGTTAGGTGTGGGTTGGGTAAAACAAAGGGAATGTTACTTTCCATACTTTGTGGGACAAAGTTGTGTTCAAACCTCTCAGTGCTTTTTTTCCCTCAAGCTGTGACATTACTTGTTTGTGTTCAGCTTTTGAAACCACCCAACCCTGGTACATAGTTGAAGTGCTGCTGTGCCAGTTGCTCCCCGTCTTGCACCTTTGATTATCCCTGCCTGAACAAAGAATCTAGCACTTTTCTTCATTAAGCTTAGACCATTTTCAGAACCTTTTCTATGTTGTGGGGTTTTTTTTGGGGGGAGGGGGGGGTTGTTTCGGTTTCTCCCTCCTTCATCACTCACAGATTTTATAAATACACTTCATATTCTTCCATCCTAACTGTTTCTAAAGACATTGGACAGGACAAACAATAAAGTGACATCTAAAGAGTGTTTTCTCATCCTCCCTCTTATTCTGTCAATGAACTGTGCCCAATGGCTTTCTAAGTGCTTTTTCCAAGCAGTTTTGACTCCGTTTCACAGTTCATGTTCCCGTGCCAGGAAATGTCAAAAAATGTCACATGAAACTGTTAGGAACTTTCTTTAGGTACAAGATACTTCATAACTATTATTTCTCCTCAATGCATTGAAGCCATTATTATATCATCAAAAGAAATTTCATTATTTGAAATTATTTCTGCTTGACAAACCCGTGTTTGTTATTTACTCATTCCCTTGGTGTCTTCCAGGCACTTATACATAAATTAATAATTTGTTTCAGGTCTTTTTTTGAAGATTGAAGTTAAATCTCATGGGCCCTGCATCCAAATATGTTTTCATTCCTCTCCTGACAGTATTTGGAGATTTGTATGTTCAACTTCCAGGCCTTTTGCCCTTGCTTTGATGGAGAAGAAACCAAGGAGTGCAGACTATGATGCTCTTGCACCCTGAGTGAGGTGTTCAGAAGAACCTGGAAGACAGCATGGACCAAGCAGTTCAGATATATACAGTTTAAGAGCCTGAGATTGCTTCAAATGTTTATGTTACCAGGCTGAGCAGTACTAGAGGTTGTACCTAGGTGGTGGAACAATGTTATCTGTATAGTTTAACTGTCTGAGCATTTCCCTCCAGATTTTTACTCTGAACCAGCTCCAAAACCATTTCCAAACATGCTTACAGAACTAGCCCCAGCTTCTAAGTGGCTGCCCTATTTTGGAAGATATAACAGTCTAATATTATACTTGTGGCCACTTGACATGAGGTAATCCAGAAAATAAGCTCTTGCACTTTCTAGTTTTTTGACATAGAAGTAGACTTTTGTCTTGGAGTGAAATTTATTAGCCCTGTCTATCCGAAGCCTTTCCATAACAAAGACATAACATCCATAACATCCATAACATCCATAACAAAACATAACATCAGCTGGTCATATCTGATCTTTCATGAAGCATTACACAATAAATGTACTAATTAAACACACAGTCTCTCCCTGATCTGTAAAATTTGCAGCCAGTTCCTTTTTTATTAGGTAGAAACAAAACTAGAAGATCTTCCCTCCAGGTTCTTTTTCTGCCTCAAAACCAAAACAAAAATACCAAAAATATTTAAAGACTTAGTTGGACTGCCTTGCCACAAGAGGATACTTTTAGTGGTAAATTTGCACGTGTTAGGTAAGCGAATAGGTGACTTGTAGATGGATAAACAGGATGTACTTTTTGCACAAAGTATGTGCTAAATAACATGGGAAGCTAGCTGCAATCTTTACTTTTAGAAACATGCAGACTAAACATGTTTCCAGTGTGGTTTGTGATTTCTTTTTTTTCCCCCTTACAGAGTTCTGATTTGTTGTAACTCAGATTTCAAGTCCTCTGAAATTCCATGTGCTTTATGATCTAGTTTAGTGCAACAATATATGTATCTTGAAATATTAACATTCTCACCCTTGCCTTTTTCCTTCACATTATTGTTCCAAACTTTTTATAGCTTTTTCAGTTCTTTTCAACATTTCTTGCCTTAATGACCCATCCTTACAAACTAACACCATATTTTTGACTGTCATTCCATCATGTTCCATCTGGACTGACGTTATGTTGTTCCCTGCTGACCAATTCAACAACACAGTGTTGCAATAAAACCAAAATTCTAAATGCAAACCATCAAGAACGTAAATATCCTCTGAAAGAAAAATACAAAAAGTAAAAAATATCTGACATAATAAAGAATATGGAGAATCTCTCTCCTCATTGAAAACTCAAAATGATCAACCTTAACTATTTTTGTTTAATAATTTTTTAATTCAATATTCTATTATTTTTATTCAATAAATATTATTGGAATTGAATAGGAATGGTTAATATCATTAAGTGAAATATTCATGGATGAAAGTTTATTTTTGGGGGGATAGGTTTAATTGTTTGTGTCCCAAACTGCAAGAATAAAATTAAAGCATCACTGCAACAATCATTTTGTCCTGACTTGAGGTGTGGTAACAGACTTTTATGGTCCACCTGAACAGAAAGAATGAAGAGATAGAGTTGACTTAATGATCAAGCACAGGAGGATGAAGTTCACCTACTTTACTACAGGCACTGATATAACAAATGGAGACTTTTGTAGGTAAAGGACATGATAAATGCCGCTGGACAAAACCAGGTGTAGATTTAGCAGTTTATATGTTTGAAAAATGGCAATTCTGCAGTGGACTAAATAATTGCCTTATGCTCAAGTGAAGAGAACTATCTTTCTCAGTTTGAGTGAAACATGGTAGCTAGAAGCAAATTACCATGTACTTTCTAATGAGGATCCCTCTCACATATATATCACAGATAAGACTTTTATGAAAATTCCTGGCAGTACTGGATTCCCTAAATTAAGTGTCCAAGACCAGTTGTTTGATGTTTCTGCAGGTAATCAACAGTTATCTGAGACCAAAGAAAAGATGATATGAAACATAAGTATACATGCCCTTATTTAAATCCCCAGAGAACAAATAGTTTTGTACTTAGATGTTTGTGGTTTATGATCCTAAGCCCACCAAGCAGTTCTGCCTATGTCTAAATTCAGGCTCAAAAAAGTCCCACTTATGTCCAAGGTATTGATTTACATATTAAGAATTAAGATGAGATTTCAGTACTTGCATGGAGTGACGTCTATTTTTATAACTTTTTTCTTCTGTGTGTCTTTTCCTCCTGCTCAGCTCTTTTTTTAAACATACATTGACATTTGACCCAACAGTGCCTCATCTGAAGGGAAGCCCTTGAAATTAAGTCCTTCTAATGGTTAGGGAGGTATTCCCAGTTCTTGCTCGGTGTGTGTGTGTTTGGGTAGTTGGGTGGATCAGGGAAACATTACCATCTGAGCTCTATGACTTCCTTCCTTGGTGTTTCCTTTAGCTGAAACTAAACACTCTCTGTGTGTTTTGGGGTTAATGGACTTCAACTGTTTGTGGACTTTAAGAAAAAGCTCTAGTAAAAGCAGGATGATGACATGCTGGCTGTGAGACAACACAGAGCTATTGGTATGTGAAATAATAAATATTCTTAACATTTACTGGCTGAAAATGATATATATAAATGATAACTGCTTAATCTTGTCTCTGTCATGGGATTTACAATAAAAAGCAACACTTGGTTTAATTGTTTGTGCATTCCTCACCAGACTGTTACTGGACTTTGCAGTTCTTACGTTTTGATTTGCATATGCTTACCCTGTCAATGGACATTGCTTTTCACAATATCAGTCCCTGAAGATGAGCATGTGCCTAGGTCTCATGCAGGATCCAGATCCAAATTTACATCTTTTCATGCCCACTCCAAACCTTAGGAACCAGCTGAGGTGCTCATTCATCCTGCAAGCTGCACCTAGCAAGCAGGACACTGCTGCACAGCATCTCTGTGAGTCACTCCCTTGCCAAATGGTGATGCTGAGCTGTTTAGACCAAGTACAAGGGAATCTGAGTCTGATACTGACAAAGACAAGATCTCTGTGCTCTATGAATTTTCAGCTGGAACTGTGATTATTTGCACAGGTAATTAGAAAGGCATTTTTATAACAAGGATGTGTAAACATTAACAGTCTTGCTGGTGTTAATCCACAAAGGGAAATAATCTCCTGCTCTCAGCCAAACTCTTTAATCTTTCATTTCACATTGTAACAACCACGTATAGGGGAGTAAGATGGCTAAACCCTGAGATCAATTCCCTTCCCTTTCCTTTTCCCCATTTTAGATAAAAATCATAGGAAACATCACTAAGGGGAAGGCAGGTAAGAGATCCTCTCTTCAGAGTCCCCCTCTTAGTGCTGGGTTGGCTCCTTTAATTTCTAGTGTGTCTCTAGAGTCCATACCAAACCAAACAAAACAGCAATGTTTTCTGTTCTTAGCAGATCAGATGTACTCTCAGTTTTGTCCAGTTTAGCTTTCAAAAGCATTCCCATTTCAACTATTCCTTGTCTCTTCTTGTGTAGGCACTACTGGAGCACATTTCTGAAATCCTTCTTGTGTGGGTGAGGCAAAGACTCACAGATGTCACCTCAGCTCACAGAATACAGAGGGCAGAAACCTCTTCACTTCAGCAGGTTTATAACAGGCTCCAGAAGCTTTCCACAGAAATGGAAAAGCACTCCTGGCAGCAAGTCTAACACCAGCTGTGGCTATTGCAGTTTTCTCCAAGAAGCTTTGAATTTGGCCACAAAGGAAGAATGAGCCTGGGTTCAGAGTCCAATTTCAGGACCTGAAAAAATCATGGTCTGTTTTGGATTGCATTATAACCTTGCTTTGAGAATCCTGGTAAATTGCAGAACTTTTTTTTTTTTTACACCAGAATAACTATTGTGTAGTGTAGGGAGATCAGCTGAATGAGTTAGTTCAGATATCGGTAATCAGCTCCTTTCAGCAACATAGAGTTCAGTAAAAGCTGGATATGATTCAACATGAATGAAAGCAACCCTGTATTTAGGTGAGCCTGGGCACAACCATGTGTGCAAATACAGCATGGACTAACAGCTAGAGAGGCACCTGGGCTGCAGATGGGGAGTGGAAAAAAAAAAAGGAAAGTACCAAAAGGTATGAACACTTTCAGTCACAAAAAATGGGAAAATATCATTCACTCTCTTCAGCGGGAGTATGGTGCTTTGTCCTGGCTAATGACATTGAGGTAAAGTTGTGGAACAACCAGAAACAAGGCAGGGAGAGAAGCGAGGAAGTTCAAAGTCATTTTAACAAACACAGCTGATGAGGAAAACTTAGGAGAACCGAAGGCACTTAACTCAAGGAAGAAAAGCCCCGTAAGGGAGGAAGAAGACAATGCTACTGTGTACCTTAAAATGTGTGTCATAGTTTAATGCTGGGCTGGCAACTAAACCAATGACAGATGCTCTCTATTAAACCTTCTCCCTTCCCAGAAAGTGAAAGGAAAGAAAATAGGGGAGAGAGGCTTACGGGTTGGAAACACAGATTTAACAAGAAAGTAATGATGAAAAAGAAAATTATTAAATATATAAAAATATATAGAAAAACAATATCACACTCCCCCCAGTAACACTCATGTCACCATGGATGCTGCAGGGCAGCCCTGGGAAAGTCCTGGGCAGGACTCCTGGAGTCAGTGGCAGATGGGAGCTGGAGGCACAAATGCATGGATCAGGATCAAGGTCAGAAAAATGGACAGAGTTCTCCCAGGATGCCAGCTATGGATGAAGAGAGATTGACCCTTGTGATCCCTCAGATTTATACCGATTACGATGCATGTGAGATGGAATACTTACTTTGGTTAGCTTTGGTCACCTGTCCAGCCTGCTTCTCCTTGTAGAAGGATCACAGGTGTGACCTCTTTTCCTCCCCTTTGTTTCTGAAGCCTAAGATGTTCAGCAGAACCAAGAAGTGGTCTTGGTTCTGCATACCATTCTCTAGCAATAACTATAAACATTGAGCGTTATCAATCCCAGAGGCAGACACTGACTGGAAAACATGCCATTAATTTCATCAAGTGCAGTCACTTAGAAGATATTTAACTGAAAAGTAAAATTATTAAGGGAATATTGATTCTATACTGGCTCAAACCAGGACAATGTGCAAAAGGCAAAGGAATAAACATAATATATTAATTAAATAGTAATGCCTTTAACAATTTTTTAAATCAGAATGCAACCTGTGAAATATTTTACCTATAATGTTTATGACTCAATAGCCGTGTGCGTGTATGATGTGTGTACGTACACACATAAGTATATATGGGTGGGATCAGATGCATCTTCAGCAGGTTTGTCAAAGACACCAAGCTGTGTGGTGCAGTTGACACCCTGGAGGGAAGGGATGCCATTCAGAGGAACCTTGACAGGCTTGAGAGGTGGGCCCATGCAGACTGTGTGAAGTTCAACAAGGCCAAGTGCAAGGTCCTGCACCTGGGTCGGGGCAATCCCAAGCACAGATACAGGCTGGGCAGAGAATGGATTGAGAACAGCCCAGAGGAGAAGGACGTGGGGGTGTTGGTTGATGAGAAGCTCAACATGAGCCAGCAGTGTGCATTTCCAGCCCAGAAAGCCAACGGTATTTTTTAATGCAAAAATTTGGCTTGGTGAAAACCTATGCATTCAAACACATCATTAACAAAATACTGTTTTGTGGTGAAGCTTGCATAAATACCTGGCATACTCCTACTGCTATTGATGAGGCTTGTTGATTGATTTATGGAAGTGTAAAGTTATGGATGAATGTTGGATTGAAATCATTGTTTTGCAAGCTGTTCAGCTGGACAGCTGCAAGAAAATGTTCTACTTCCCTCTCCCGCTTCTCGAGAGCCAGCGACACTTTTTGCTTATCTGTAACATCAGTTCACCTTAGAATGAAATTGTGTTGATGTCTGTTTCCTGGGAAAAACTGGGTTGCATTAATCTTCAGACTCTGTTGGCTTCTGTGGTCTGGCACAGGCCACAACACAGTTGTCAAATCCTCTGGCAGAAAGAGCAGATGATGCTTGAAACTGTTCTATCTCAAGGATCATGTGCCCAACCAGCTCTTCCTCAAACGTAAGTGATGCCATCTTCCTTCAGATATTCATGACATGCCTAATCTTCACACATGGACAAGACCCATCCTCTTACTCTAAGTCAGATATGTTTACATAAACATGCTGAAACCACATCTTTAAATAAAATTAAATTGATCTTAGTGGCCAATGTTCTATCCAAGACTTTGGCTCGTTCTTGTACCATCAAAAAGATGCACCGGGACTAAGGTTACTTTATCAGGAACAAACCAAAGGGTCTCTTTTGCTCCCACCTAAATTAAAGGCAACCTTTCAATGATAAGAAACGATAGGAGGAAACCAGGGTATTTCTGTATGAACTGGGTGGTGACTGGCTTCTTGTTTTCTGGCTTATGTTCCATCAACATAAAAGGTTGCCAATGATCTTTCAACATTAGCATCATACATGGGTAACTTCCATGCTGAGATGTCTGCATGAAGTCTGGATTTAACTCGTATATTTTTCTGCCTTGAGAAACATACCAGCACTCATTAATGAAGATCTCAAACCTTCTAAAGAAATTGAAAGGTATTTGGACATTGTAATGTTTTGAATTATTAGGATGGGATGGCCATCTTGTATTCCACAGAATAAAATGAGGTAGTAGAACCTTATTTTTTATGACAAAGAAGAATCACAAAGAGAAACTGCTGAAACAAGATGTATGTGTGAACAGTGAGGCCTAATTGAATTAACCATAATACAAATGCATCTGTTAAGGATACTGGGTAAGGATGAATGTGTGTTTAATCTTAGTATATTATTCTATTTCACTCGAAGCGCATGAGAGAGAGAACACATAACATTATAAATGTATAACATATAATAAATGTTATAAATGTATAACATTTATAATGTCTCTGTGAGTCCTAATTATTTGCATTTTACCTTACAGAAACAAATATTTGATGGATGAAACATTCTGATTTTCTGGTGTTTTAAAAATGGCCAAAAATATATTTAATTTATACTAAGAAAATTCTTCCTGTATTGTAAAGCTTTTCATTTCTGAAAGGCTGAGTTAAAACAGTTTTGAAGACATTATCTGGAGTGTACTGGGTGGATATGTCAGACAAGATTCCCTGTTCAGACTTTAGTGGTGTGGTGCTGCTCAGTCCGTGAAATGGGCACAAGGAACTGCAGAGATATGTCACTACAGCAGGAGAGGTATGTGTGTGCCACCAGACTATCTCTACAACTTTCGTTCATTTGACAAAGTGGACCAGTGGACTGGAAGGTCTGGAGGCTATTTCTAGTTCTGACTTGGAACATAATGTTTGGTAGGTTATTTGAGTTTGCCCTAGTGTCTTTTGTCTTTTTTTCTCATACATTCTCTTTGTCCTTTTTCCTCAGACATTCTCCATATTACTCCCCCTCAAACAAATAAAAATTTAATAACTTTTAGGCTTTTTTTTAAGGGGATGATGGATCAGTTTGTTAAGGCAGGACATAGTCCATGGAGCCAGAAGGTATTACAATAATAAAAATCTTCCTGTCTTTATGAGAACAATAGTGGAAAACCTCTGCTTCAACTGCACTATCCAAAGTGAGCTGGAAGAGTCCTTCTGGTTCAAGTTAAAATGAAGAAACTGATCATATACATAGCATCATTGTTCAGTTCTTCAGTGTGATTTAAGGATATAATTTCAAAATAGATTTATTTGGAAAAAATAACTTTTTTCATAAGCAAAGGAGTATTAACAAGTACCCTTGGAGTCATTATCTTATGGACATTTTTCTTGCTTTAATCACACCTTTAGAAGTAGAGAGAGGGGATAAAATTTATTGCTTCTGATTTTATAAACATTTGAACAGAGATAAGCTTGGTTTTCCATTCCTTCCTCACTAGAGATTCATATTTTATATCCCACTTTTTATTTTTCTCCAAACCCTTCAAGATTACTATTTTCAAATATCTGCCTTATCTGATATATTGCAAATAGAGTCAGAGGCATTATGTATACTTATTGAGACTTAAGATACTGTCTTGACAGTCTGGAATATTTCAAAATTTTGCATGTCTGAAAAGAAAATTCATTTCTTAAACAACAACAAAAAAGAAACCACTAAAGATATATCATGACTAAACCTTATGAAATACATTTGAATAAAAAATTAAAGTGTTTTATGTATGTATATATGCCATCCAGAGGGACCTTGACAGGCTTGAAAGGTGGGCCCATGCAAACTGCATGGAGCCAACAAGGCTCAGTGCAAGGTCCTGCACCTGGGTTGGGGTAATTTCATGCACAAATATAGGCTAGGCAGAGAATGGATTGAGAACAGCCCTGAGGAGAAGGACTTGAGGGTGTTGATCGATGAGAAGCTCAGCATGAATCAACAGTGTGTGCTCCCAGCCCAGAAAGCCAACGGTTTCCTGGGCTGCATCAAATGAAGTGTGACCAGCAGGTTGAGAGAGGGGATTCTCCCCCTCTACTCTGCTCTCGTGAGTGCCCACCTGGAGTCCTGTGTCCAGTTCTGGAGTCCTCAGCATAAGAAGGACATGGAGATGTTGGAGGGGGTCCACAGGAGGGCCACGAAGGTGATCGTGGAGCTGGAGCACCTTTCCTATGAAGACAGGCTGAGACAGTTGGGATTGTTCAGCCTGGAGAAGAGAAGGCTCTGGGGAAACCATACAGCAGCCTTCCAGTACGTGATGGGGACCTACAAGAAAGCTGGAAAGGGACTTTTTACAAGGGCANGGGGTCCACAGGAGGGCCACGAAGGTGATCGTGGAGCTGGAGCACCTTTCCTATGAAGACAGGCTGAGACAGTTGGGATTGTTCAGCCTGGAGAAGAGAAGGCTCTGGGGAAACCATACAGCAGCCTTCCAGTACGTGATGGGGACCTACAAGAAAGCTGGAAAGGGACTTTTTACAAGGGCATGGAGTGATAGCACAAGAGGAAATGGGTTTAACCTAAGGAAGGTAGATTTATACTGGATATTAGCAAGAAGTTCTTTCCTATGAGAATGGTGACACACTGGAACAGGTTACCCAGAGAGGTTGTAGCTGCCCCCTTCTTAGAACTGTTCAAGGCCAAGTTGGATGAGGCTTTGAGCAACCTGGTGTAGTGGGAGGTGTCCCTGCCCATGGCAGGGTGGTTGACCTAGATGATCTTTAAGGTCCTTTCCAATGCAAACCATTTTATGAGTCTATGATTCTATGATGCTATGATATCTACACACTCATACATATGCATGAATATATGAATGAACACACATACAGATAAAACCTATATCAATATATAGCTTAGTGTTTGTTTTGCACAGTAATGCCCAACAAAATCTCTTTTAAATCATTGTCCACTCTGATTAATTTTTCCACTCTTCACTTTTATTTCTAATGGTGAAGAAAAAATTTCATTGTTTTTTCAGTTGTAATTTCTTCATAATTTTAATTTCCCACCTGGCCTTTTGCTTCATAATTTCACAGATGATCTGGACCTAGTGGGGTTTTTGTGAGTAAAGGGGTCCTCACTCATGTTAGCATTTAAATAATCAAATATATTTGTAATCTGTATTAAAGGTATATCCTCATTTATTATTTAACTGTGACAAAATATATCTACATGTGAGTAGAGAGATGAACTGGAATTTCAACAGCTGGCTTTTAACATCCTGAAGTGCATTTTGAGAATCTTGGTGAAAAACAAAAAAATTAGGTCAAAACAGAACGGTGCCCTATGCTGCAAGTTTGTACCCTCTGTTTGACCTGTGGAAAGAAACAGAGGTAATTGCAGAGGATAGCGGGGATATGAAAAAACAACCAATCCACCAGACCAACAGGAGAAAGAAACAGTCTCCTCTGACACAGCTTGGGTGGCAGTCAGTGTCCTACAAGATAGAAGTATATGAGGTATCCAACTGCAGTGGTCTTCCAAGCATGAAGAATGTTGCCCCTCTGGTTTCTTGCCAAATTCCATTGTGGAGCATGTAATACATATTTCCATGGAGGTCATGCAATTGATTTCTTAGAGTCTTTTACAGAAGGACTGTGTTCAAAAATTTCCTCCTGCTTTGATATACATGACCACTCTAAAATATAGCTCTATGAAGAAAGGTTTGTATTGGTCATTGTTCAGTCATTTTCCAGGTGTCAGCTTACAAATAAAGCTTTATACAGAGTTTGTAAATCCTTTGATTTCCAAGCCAACAACCCAGTAAGTCTTTCCTAGATTCAGAAGAATAGCTTCAGTAATGAAAATAGGCAAAAATATTACAGAGACGTGTATTAAACGTGTATTAAATTATGATCACAGCACCCACCAAATTTTGGCGAAGGAGAGGGACTGCTTTGCTATCATCTTTTATTGTTCTTGCCCCAGATTCTTGCAAGCCACCTTGTATTGTTTCTCCAGATTCTGTAATGATTTATTTTCAGCCAGTCACATGGAAACTCAATCAGAAGAACATTATTTTAGGAGGCTAGCAAGAGTGGATGCTGCAGTTTGAGATTTGCATAACTGGTATTTCTCCTTCTTCTATGGTAGAGTGATTGAATGGGAATTCTGGGCTGGCAACTGCTGGGCACTACAAAGCAGCAAAGCTGTTCATGGATGAGCATGTGTTAGATGTCCTCATCAGTCTTGCCGTCTTACATTGGAGGTGCTCTGTGGAAAATGAGGCTTTAAACCCAAGCACTAATGGCAATAAACAGATTGACCCAACTTTGCTTCATTTCCATCTGAAGGACATTGAGCACACACCCTCAGATGGCCTATATCTGGGACCTCAAATCTCTTCTGCCAATGCCATTTGGGAGAGAAGGAACTAAAGTCCTGACATCAGGGGAGGTCTTGGGGACAAAACTTCTGAAACTACTGGAGCTGGCATCCCTATGAAGGCCAGTGGCATCTTAGGATGACAAACAATGCTGATTTTTGTGAACAAAATGTTCTCCTGCTACATTTTATAGAGGATAATTCAAGGTGGCAGAATGAGGTTGAGTTCAGTCTTAAGTCCAAAATCAGCAGTATGAGAAAAAACAATGATAAAATCATTGTGTGCTAGAACTCTCATTGTTACTGCCAGTAAATCTAGATATTAAGAACAGAGATAAGCTAGAAAGAGAGCTAGAGGTTTTAAATATGTGGCATTAAAATTGTGAACTAGGATTTGATGTGTTTTTCATACATATGTTCTCATGCTCACAAACCTATTCAATTAGCCACTGGCTCCTCTTGTGGTCAGAAGATGGGAAGAAGCAGAATCAACACTTACTCTGGCAAAACTTTTAACTCCACTAGGACAAAGAATGTGATAATATTTCATAAAATATTGGTAGAACTTTAAACAACAACTAAAGAATTGATGGCAAAAAAAAAAAGAGGAAAAATGGATAGAAGCTTTGTATTATATATGTAATTTTTCCTTAAATTTACTATCTGCCCTGTTCCTTGTTTACAAGTGCTAGTAATAAATACAGCAAGAAAATATGTATTTAAAAGAAAACAGATGTTGCTGATTAGTGTTGTTAGATAGCAACAACAAAAATTGAAAGTAAAATAACTCTTTCAAAAACCTTCCAATGACAAGAAATTCTGGTGAGGAATATGTAGCTACGAAGATCCATCTGACTTCTTTGGGCTGACAGACCCTCATGATCAAGACATATTTCCACACAGTCAAATGCAAGGCCAAAAAACTGAAGAAGAAATAGTGTTTTGTGGGATTTTATCATGGACTGCCAAAACCTGGAACAGAGTGACCTCAAAAAGGGTCGAGATATGGTGGATAATCCATATGAACAAGCATTCCCAGAGTGATACTGTAGTAAAGACAGTAAATATGGTCTTTACTGACTATCCAGTAGGCATGAGGAGGTGGAATTAGGATTATAAAACAAGAGTAGCACCAGAGTACTGTGTTTAATCCTTCAGCCCACATCCACACTGGATTTTGGAAAATTTGAGTGGATGCAGTGAAGAGTTTCAGGAATGATTTGAGGCTGGGAAAAATCTACCTTACAGTGAGAAATTGTAAGAAGCTAAATTTACTTACTTCATCCAGAAACATTATGAGCTGATGTAATTATAACATGCAAGTGCCTACATGGGAAGAGATTTCTGATACAATATGGTCTTAAACCAGTAAATGTCAGAATGCAAGCCAACACTTGGAAGCTGAAGCTAGCCAGATTTAGACAAGTAATAAGGGTTGATATTTAGTTTCTTTTTTAATGGAGGGAATAATTAACTCTTAGAATAACTTACCTTAGGGGCATGGGGAATTCTCCAATCTTTAAATCAAGATTAGCATCTTTTAAAATAAGACACAGTATAGCTCACACAGAAGTTCTAGCCTCGTGCTGAAATGGCTGGGTGAGGCTCTTAGCAAGACAAGGTGATCTTGGAGATCTCTTCAGACCTTGCTAAAAATACTAATGGCTGCATGCAGTGAGCATATATCCTGCTGTATAGTACTAATTTCTAGGAAGCTGATGTTTTCTCTTTACAGGCTACTAGTACAAATCTCAGAGCATTTAGAAAGCATCAGTCCTTGGATCACATTCTTAATAAATGCTGTGCTAGTTTGAATATCTTGAGTTATTTTGGTTTGGAAAGAATTGCCAAAGGTAAGTTAATCTATTTAACCTAGGCCTAGTTAACATAGGCTTAGTTAACCTAAGATGAGACTCAGGAGTTGTTTCTCTCAGTTACCTCTGAACACCACACAAGGAGAGAAAGGACATATTTCTGGTTCTCACTACAGTGAATATTGGGCAGAATTAAGGAGAAGTGGCTAAGGAGTACTTGTGCAAACAGCAGCAATGATATTATCTATTTTGTATGTTTCAAAGTGTTCCCTCCCAGACTTCGTTTGCCTTACAGTATAACTCTTCAGAGAATGATACTTCCACTGATTAGTACCCAAGAGGTGTCTTGAGGTCCAGAGCTGTAAAAAGTGCAGAGAGCAGAGGAACTTCTATGGCGCAGCAACTCACCTTGACTACCTGTTTGTGAGAAACTCTGAATGGGAAGGGAAATCTTGTCACATCAGGCAGAGAAGTAATAAAACAGCAAGCTTTTTCATGGAACAGTTTTATCTGTAAAGCTGACAGGTCTTGGCATTCGCTGAAGAGGTGATGGTGCTCATAATTTAAAGAAGGATGCTGATGCAGGCATTTTCCAGGGCTGGAAGCCCATTTGATCCTGTAGGCAGATGTGAGAGAAGCAGAAGGGAGGTATGAGGGGTTTATCCTGTTTTCTCTAAGGGAGGCCATGTGTTTCCATTATCTTCTTTGACCTGTGCATTTGATAGTCACCCTGTTAACATCTGCTGCCAAACTCACAAGGAGCACAGATTTTTTTGTGACCCAGCAAGAGAGAGAGGTTTATGCCTGATGCTTTGTAGCTCACTTTACACTTCCAGCTAGGAAAACAAGTACTGTGTTTATTTGAACACCGGGCTCTAGGCAACGGTGTTAACCAGTACTGGCAGAACACCGTGGTTTTGTTTCTTGTGGATCTGTATATGTGTGTGTTTTGTATACCTGTGTGTCTCAAAAGCTGTTTCAGTGATGTCCGTTGTTACTATGTAGTTCCCACCAGTGTCGGTCTGCCAGCCTTCGGAGGTGCTCAAAAGCAATAGGCTCATCATGAAACCCCCATCTCCCTCTCAAGCCTGCCAGGAAACGGGACAGGAACTTGATCCAAACTGTAATGGTGCCAGCACTGATTGATGGCATCTGCTTTCATACAAGACCAACTGGATTATGAGAAGTCAGGTCTAAAAAGAGAAGTAGCTTAGTTCTTGGTTATTAAGTTGAGCTGGATTATGAGCATTCTTTTTTTCAGGCTTGCCAATGCCAGTCTGTCAGGGATTTGGGAAACAGATGAACAGAAAGATATGCACACAGCTAACTCTCCTGTGGGTACCAGGCTGTGGATTTGTTTCCCAGCACAGGGCTATGGAGATGCTTTGCTTCTCCTTCTCTGCTGCATGAAGCAACAGGGTAGGAGCAGGTCAACATATAACCGTATTTCCCCATTGCGTTTTTACTGTTCACCCTGCTGAGCTCGATGAAAAAAACATGCTGCCTCATGCTGTTTCACAGCAGATATTTGCCTTTGCAGTAATTAGATTCATGCTATTTGCTAAATAATTATCAGACCCTAGTGACTCATGACTGCTGGGATCTTCCTTGACCTCCCCTTCCCCTGCTTTGCCTTCCCTTCCCCCACCTCCCAACTTAAGAAAGGAGCCAGAAAGTGTAGGATAAGCCCAGCCTGAGCAGCCAATTCTGAGTGAAGGGAGCTCCTTCCTCTGCTACAATTCTGTAGCTTTACCACCTCAGAGTGGGAAATCTTATCCCCATGCTATGGCTGCAGGATATACTAGCCAGCAGGTTCTGCTCCATGGTGCTGCTTCAGGTGCCAGTGGAACAATAGGCATCCTTCGTGCAAACAGCAGGACTTCTTGCATGATGGTGCTGCTCTGCAAGAAGAAAGGAGACAGAATCTGTTCTCTGGTGGCTTTATTTTTAGTGGTGCTGGAAAGCTGCTGCATTCCTACTCCACTGCATTGAGCAGCAACTGATATGCACATTACAAGCAAGATTTATCTAATGTTTAAACATGCTCTGGCATGGAAACAGTATAGTGATTCACCAGCCCTGCTGCTAAACCTGGTCCCTATTCCTGCCCAAGTTTATTTTTCCCCTGGTACATGTTGTTTCGCTGATACGCTCTTCCTTCTGTTTCTTTGGGTGACGTGGTGTCAGCTCCTAGAGCCTGTGATTAAGAGTATGATCCTGTCCTAGCAGGTGCTGCCATAGATGTAGAGGTTTCCAGTTGGGAAGCTGGGGCAGCATGCAGTGGCAAGGGAAAGCCCACATGCCTGTGGCAAAGATGTGAGGCCAGCTCTCACAACATGACGCAAGAGGACTACAGTTCCACCTTGGAGCCAGAGTTCAAATTGTGTGTACTGTGGATCTGAGCCCCTCCTCTCCTGATTCAGCCAGGGAAAGCTGGAAGCTAAGGAGAAAACTGCCTTCCCACTTTCTCTCCTACTGGGGAACAGACTCTATTTACCTGTGATTTCTCCTTCTGGGTCCTAGTGCTGCTCCACTTTCTGATGGGAATCCAAGTCCACACTGCTTACTCAGGCCAATCCATCAGTCACAGTTTCTATTTCTAGTTTGAATACTCCTCCTTGATTGCAGCAGAAGCCCACCAGGAGGAGGGAGGAAGGTGGCGGTGAGGAAACTGACTTATGCTGGCCACATAAATAGCCATGCTGTGAGACCTCTGCAGAAGACTAGTAGGGACTTGAGCACCTTGGAGCACTTTCCTTTAATGCTTCAGGGTGTGGAGGCTAAGCAAATGTCCCCTCAAGTACAGACCTCTTTCCCCTTGAGAGAGGACAGCAGCATCTGTGGACCAGAGAAACTGGGTTTTGGGAATACACAAAGACTAATCTGATGGGGCAAACTGCTCCGCAGCTATCTGCTGCAGGAGGAATTGACCCCATGTTTTGAGCTGTGAGTCTGCTGGCAGCCATGCACTTGTTCCTCCACCTGCAAAGACTCTCCACAATGGCAGGCTTGCTTGGTGAGTTTGCAGCAATGTTAACCCAGACTGAGATCCACTTTCACTGGATCTTCCATATCAGATGTTTGTGCACAAGAAGAGCACTCAGGAAAACTGGAGACTCACTGATGACAAGCAGCAAAGCCATCAGTAAAGGGCTCAGCCTGGTGAGGAAACAGCTCTGCAGACTCCTGGGTATGGGACCTGTTACTCGGGCAGAGAGCAGCATCCAGATGTTTCCTAAGCATCAGATAGCTTTTACTGCTGTTTAGATCACTTTCAAAATTAACTTGGTGAAGGAAGTCAGACAACTACTACTAAATGTCTTGAAAACTTCTCTGTTTGGTCTTTCCTTTATCCAAGGTGTGCAACAGCAGAGAGAAGTCCTCATTCTGCCTGATGCTCTTCACCAGCATGCATTTGCTCATGGCTGCAGCCTAGGCCTTCAAATGTTTTCCAGACACAGTTGTCTAAATTAGTAGGATTGAAAGTGAGATTTAAGGTGAAAAAGATAGGACAAATTTATGTTAGGCTCCAGAAGGCTCAAGATTTGACAGTCATCCTAAAATCTTGCTAATGCATTCTAGCACACTACACTGTTTCATGACTAATGCTACAAATTCAGGGTTTATGATCATGCAGGGTTGACAGTCCTGACAAAATCAAGGCCTTGCCAAACACCAAAGCTGATACTTGTTCCTGAGAAAAGCTGTACAGGTGACCCAGGCAATTCCAAACAGTGAAATCTTGTGCTTGGTTTGGTGACTTGGGTTTTTTTTTTTTATTTCTGGATCTTTACTTAAGACTTCCAGGTCTCCCACTTGGTAGTTCGAGGCAGCTCTATGAGATGCTTGAACAAAACCCAGAGTATTTAAATGGTGGCTTTGGCTGGCAGTATGTGCATCCTTAGTGTGATCATGAGTGGTCTGGTTTAATATACCTATGGACTTGGGTGAAATGCAGGTTTTGGTTTCTTGTTCACACTCAAGCCCTTTTAGAGGTCTTTTTCACTGCAAAAACTGTCATTCTCAAGATGAGGATGAGCCTCACAGGCTTTAATTTGCCTGTCATAAGCAAAAGTAGTCACTTTCACTCTTCAAGTACTAACTGGTAACGAACGATTCATTGAAAGTTGGGTAATGTTGCGCTGATTTCTCGGCTATGGTTCAGCCTCATGATCTTGTTCTGTGCTTTAGCAGAGATTGTGGCAGAATCACGTTTGTCATCATGACAGTGTTACAGGAAATAAAGAGAGGAAAAGTACAGAGAGATTGGGTAGCTGGTAACGTTTTGCATTTGCAAATTTCAAAATATTTAAAAAAACCAATCTGTTTCTAATTCTTTCAGAACTTTCAACTGGATGCACTCACTCTTCAAACCAATACAAATGCCAACTTGGCAAAATGCAGCATGATATAAATATGTAGAGATGACCTAAGCAATACAATTTAAGTGAAAACATACACTTTTTTTTTTTTTTAATTAGATATTTGGTGTCCGTTTGGATGTACAACATTTGATTCAAATATATTTTGTCAGAACTGGCAAAAAGAGCAACGAATCTTTCCAACTCCAGATGCCAAAAAGCCTGATCCAGTGCTTAGTGATGTCATTTGGAATCTTCAGGTTGACTTCAAGAGACTTTGGAGAAACACCTTAATGTTCATTTTCTGTTAAGTAGCATTCACCTGCAGTTCAGAATATGACTGGGAGAGTTTAAAAGACACTGTAGAGCTATGTAAATCTTTTGTTACTATTTGTCATGTCTTTCTTTCCTTCCTATAACTTTATTCTTATCCTCCAAAACTACAGTTTCCTAGTAATAACATTTATGATGTTGGATGAAACTAAGATAGAATTGTTTGACTGGGGGATTGGTGTGGGAGTAAGGTTAATCAGAAAGATCAAAATGTTTTCTTTGACACTTCCATGATAAAACTCTTTAGGTTTGTAGAAAGGTTTGGCAGGTTTTTTAACTTCAAAGAGAGTGAGGCCAAATTACCAAAGGTAATTTTTTATTTCCTGGAATTTTTTAAAAAATGCTGATTAGATAAAGGATGTTTTTTGGGGATTTTCATTTCAAGGGAAGAATTATTATTATTTTTTTTTTAATTTGGATCAAGCAGATCTTTAGTTTTATGCTTTTTTTTCTTTGGACACTGAACTGGAAAAAAGAACTTTTCATGGGGCACTCTTTAAAACACTTAGAGCAAAAAACAAAACAAAACAAAACTGATAAAAAAGGAGCTTGCTTCTTAATGAATATTTTAGTTTTCAAAATAACAGATTATTTTCAAAATACTTCAGTCTATGAACAGAGAAGTAAATTGGTTCCTGGAAGTTTATGAGCATGCCTCTTGCAATTTATGGCTGGATTGCTCCATCCTGCTAGTTTCTCTTCTTGTCTGAACTGTATATCCCATCATGCACAACATATCCCATCAGGCACCAGGTTCTTCCATCTTGAAAAGGAAATCTATGTTGTCTCAAAGGGGATTAAATCTGTCTACAGAGTGTAGTTTATGGAAAGTTACATTGATCTGTAGCAAATTCACAAGACTATGTCACAGTGGCAGAGTTTTTCAACCAACCAAACAAAAAAAACCCCCAAACTTTGTAAAGACTCATCTTTCTATCAAAACCAGTTTTGATGGAAAATTGTTGTTTTCAAAGTGACTGCTTATGTTCATTGCAACTTCCATGGGAATGCTCAGGCAACATGTTTCACACTCTATAGAGACACCTCTTCTTCTAGGAATGTTTTTGATCTTCCTACCTTTTTACAAAAGTCTTGATCCCTCTGTCAAATATAGAAACAGAAATAGCGCATGACCAGTTAACATCAGGAATGACTGAAGAAGAATGGAAAATGAGTGAAACTAATAGCTTGCAGATAAGGCACCAAATGAATCTCATATTTGAAATAGTTAATAATGATTAGTGTATCTACCAAAATTGAAGTTGCCTTGAACGTCTTTTTCACAGAAGAAAACAAAAGGCTTAATTACCAGACAAGTTACTGGCTGCAAGGAATTACTGAACTTCCACACTCACTTCATTGTGTTCAGACAAGATTATAGAATCATAGAATTAGGGAATGGTTTGGACTGGAAGGGATGATCAAAGGTCAACTAGTTCCAACCCTCCTGCAATGAGCAGGGACATCTTCAACTAGATCAGATGGCTCAGAGTCTCATCCAACCTGACCTTGAATGTCTCCAGGGAGGGGGCTTCTACCACCTCTCTACCTCTCTTTTCAACCTGTTCCAGCATATCCCCACCTTCATTGTAAAAAAATTCTTCCTTATATCCAGTCTAAACCTACGTTTTTCCAAATTAAAGCCATTAACCCTTGTCCTATTGCTATGGCCCCTGCTAAAAAGTTTGTCCCCATCTTAAAGTACTGAAGCCCCCTTCAATACTGAAAGGCTGCTATGAGATCTCCCTGCAGCCTTCTCTTCTCCAGGATGAACAACCCCAACTCTCCAAGACTTTCTTCTTNAGAGAGGGAGAATCCCCTTCCCTCAACCTGCTGTTCATTCTTCTTTTGATGCAGCCCAGGATACCACTGGCTTTCTGGGCTGGGAGTGCACACTGATGGCTCATGTTGAGCTCTTCATCCATCAGTACCCCCAAGCTCTCTCCACTGGGCTGTTCTCAATCCGTTCATCCCACAGCCTGTATTGATACTGGGAGTTACCCCCACCCAGGTGCAGGACCTTGCACTTGGCCTTGTTGAACTTCATGAGGTTCACATGGGCCCACTTCTAGAGCTCATAAGATGTTAGGTTAGTTCAGAAACTGGATTGGTATTTTATTTCCCATTGCCACCAAGATACAAACATTAGGGAAAACTTTTTTTCTCTCTCTCCCCTCTCTCTCTCTCTGTATATTGCGTGAGATTTGACTCCTATGAGTTTTGCAGACATGTTTTAAGGGCATTTAGTTTGTCAGTTCTGAAAGAGAACTTGTACATTTTGGCATCCAAATAGAAGTCAAACATAGTGAGCACATTTTGCTCCTATCAAACAAACAGTCCTTGAGGTATTGTGATGTTTTTAACATCTGTTTTTCCAGCAGAAAGTTGAGGGCAACAAGAGTAGAATGATGATCTATAATCTGCTGAGACTTCTGGGGTTTTGGCAGTCTCAAAATTACTTTTTATTTACGTATTTATGTTTAATTGCAGAAGAATTTTAGAACAAGGTTATTTTTTTATCTGAAAAGTCTGTTTTTAAAACCCAATTAGTCAGAAGTCAAGTTCTTTGATCTTTAAATTTGCAGATGGCTTCCTTATGCTCAGAATAGCTCTGAAGCTGTGGGCTTTTTGTTTCATTTTACTGTAATTTTCTGGATGATTCAAAATGCTGATGCCTATGTGGAGTTGCCGTCTTGAGCTCTGTGCTAGAATGAACACAAATTTCTAAACAATGTAAAATAATTTCACATTAAAGAAGAATGCTGACTATGCCATCTTTTCTTGTGAGGAAAATTAAAAGGAAAACTCAGTTTTGTAATACTGTATAAAAAATTTTGTGTCTTCCTGTGAGTACAAAAGCTGAAATATGGGTTACTGAGGGATGATTACTGTGTATCTGAGAAGCACAGAAGGGGTTTATGACTACTTCCTTGGGAAGTCATATATCATCAATGCTGAAGAACTGGGTTCAGCTGCATCCCATGAAGGTTTCTCTTCTCCCAGATGATAATTTTCCCAGGAGAAGAATCCTCTTCTGTGTGCAAAGTATCAGCTGACTTGTAGGTAACAACAGAAATTACTAGACTTTTTTTAATTTCAACTTGTGTGGACTGAAGCAGGAGGAGGTGGAAAGGTCCTCTTCATGTATCTAATTGTTGGAGGGTTTATTCTGACTTTGGTAATGGACTGCAGCCTAAAGCTTCTAGTTGTGTTTCACACTGTGATGAGAATTAAATGTGAGAGGATCATCTCTTCAGCATGAAGAATGGAGATGAAAACAAGCATGCTTTCATTTTTAATTCTAACATATTTTTTGTTAACCAAATCATTCCCTATCTTCATTTTTAAAAATGTAAATATATTTATGAAAATCTTTTCTTTAAAAAAACTGTTTCCCATCAGGGAAATATCCAGAAGAAGTTTAACTAGTTTTATTTATAGAGTGACTAAATCTTTTAAGATAGGTTCCAAATCAACTTAGTCAGAAGGTGAGAGGGTCTCAGCTCATTCCTGAACAACACTTTGCCATTCATCAATAACATTTACAAAATTCACTGTGAGGCAGTATATGAGGTAGTTCCTGATAGCTTGAAACAGATGTACATACTTAATTCTAGTAATAGTTTCTACTTCCAAGAATCTTCTATGATGCAGATTGTTTCTTATAGTTAATCCTCATATAGGCTAACAGAAAGTACATCTTATGCATTTTCCTTTTATTCAAAACTGTGATTGGATTTCAGGCAATTTTATATATGTAAGTATATTTATATATATGTATGTGTGTGTGTGTGTGTATACATGGGTGTGTTTTAGATAAAATACTAAGCTGATAGAAAATCGTGGCCTGAACGTGAGATCCTGGAATAGCAAGTCAGGTGTTTCTGTGTATTTCTGGCAGTACCTGTGTGTAAGAGAGATTGATTGCAATAAGGAAATGTATTGTACTTCCAATTTTACAGAGCTTATATAAAATATGAGTGAAAAGGGATTTTTAAGGTTATGCAAGCTGTTTTGCCTGCATCTTGTCAAAGTAAAGGGAATGGTAACATCCGAAGAAACATGTGTAAATGCTTCCACAACATTTATTTCAATTGTCATGCAAGGAAATAACTCTTCCACAACAACATTTGCTCTCCATGCCAACATATTGCACTTCAAGGCAAAAGATTTATAATCCCACTGATATTCTATTTTAACTAAGTGTTATACAGAGCCCATTTTATGGCCTAATATTCTGAGGGAAACTTGGACAACCACCTTTTCTTTGCTTTGAATATTCTTTGCTTGAACATTGCTCTTCAGCATTATAGGCTCAATGCTCAACTTGTTGAGTTCAGGCCTTTTCAGACCCGGCACCTGGAGCAGAGCCACCCCTCAATGCAAATTAGAATAGCTACAGGGCTCCTTTATCTTGTGCCAGTTGGAAGGGCTCCTGCAGGGCAGCTCGTATAGTACTGATTTCTCAGCATACAACACATCTTGCCATGGTTCCACTTGCTTTGGAGCCTTCTCTTCTGCTGAGGTAGGGAGAGCTCTGTGCACACCAGCATAGCAATAATTGCCAGTTCAGGCAACTCTAAATCCACTTGGCACCACTGGGATGCCCCAAGAAGATGCTAATGTCAGGTATTGATCTGGTGCTGGGTTTTCCATGGTGTGCACTGCAACAACATGCTTACGCCTGATGAAAGATGGCATTGAGCGTAACTGCTTGTGGCACAGGAGAAAACTGGACTCTTATCTTAGTATCATGGAATCTCAGTTTTCGTTTATTCTGTAGTGCAACAAGTTGATGCTGTTGCTAATCTTTTAATGAAACATCAAGGTTTCTAATTCTCATTGCATCCTCAGGCAATACAGAAACTGAACAAGGTAAAGATCAGATCTTTCAGACATGTTTCTTTTTGAATGCTGAATAAGGAAAAAATATTGTTGGTGTTACATTGTTATTGTTCTGGATTAATTTAATTTTTGTTTTCATTTTTTGTGAATATTCAATTCAGTAAAATTTGACAGAAGTCTTCAGAGTTCGCAATATTACTGGGGTGTCTCACAGGAACTGCAGTAGGACCTGGTAGAGCTTCAACTCTGAAAACAGATACACTTTGTCTTGGTTTTCTTTCCTTTTATACAAAGCTTAGATCTTTAGCAGGTGTAAACTGGCACCTTTCAGGTAGGGTCAATGAAGGTAGGTCAGTTTACAACTGCAGATCTATCCAACAACTCGCTCCTTACTGTAGTTTTCTCAGTTCTGTGGGGGCAGTTAATTACTTTTAACAGAATTCTAAGCTTAACAATAAAGAGCAAATAATGTTCTCACTTTCTAAGCTGAAGGCTTTAGGCAGTAAGTCAGCAAAGAAGTTGCACCGTAGCAGCAGTTTCATTTCTTATTTCTCTTGCATGGAGCATTTACCCACACATTTTTTTCCTCATCTAAATGTTAATAAAAATGCCTGACTTCAGTAATGAATCAGTTCTTACCAGTGGGTCTAAAAACTTTTTCATCATACAGTTGTATTACTATTATAATGCTGCAAATTATGGGTTGCTTAAGGTTGTTGTGACTTGTATATGTCCCAGTAGTCTGTGTTCTGCAACATAATTATGAAGGCACCAGAAAACTACATGACTAGACATTTCAGAGAGCCTTCCCAAGCTGTATGTCCTGCTGCTTAAATTGTGTCTTCATCCTCCTGCTTCTTCTTGACAAAAGTCAAACAATAATGCCAGCATACTCCTTATCACTTGTTGTTGCTGTAATTTCTCTGTTTTTATGCACAGGGTTTCCTCCTTCTTCTTGTTTGCTTTTTCATTGACCACATATACTTCCCCTGCAACTTTTACTAGCTGCACAGAGAAACATGTAGGTTCCCATTTTTGATAAATATTACTTTACTTTAAAGTATTTTGCAACTAAGCAGATGGGGGAGGGATTGATGTCACATCTAAATGGCAATTTGAAAAACTGAAATAATTTATGTCAATGGTACAGCTGAACAGGGTGATGGTTTTAAAATAAAAAAGTGCTGTTGGAAGGACTAATCAAAATAATTTGTAACATCATTTCATTAGTTTCTATAATGCCGCTAAATACTATGAGTATTCAGGATACTTGAGTTTAACCAATCATTTCACTTTCTTGTGATCCTACTGTGAAGCTGAAATGTTTATGGCGGAATAAACAGCTCAGGATGACTGTATGCTAAAAAGCAGACTGTCATGTCCACATCTAAATAGAATCATACCCATCCTCATATGACTATTGACTGTACTACAGAAACAAATTTTCTCCTTTATTTAATGTTCATGAAAGTAACTAGTTCAGTTATTAAAATCATTTATTTACCTGCACAACAGGTATATCATGCCACAAAAGGGTAGACATGCTTCTGTTGCCTTGAAAATACACACCATCATGACCTCCCAGGGAGCATTTGTGAGAGTCATGAAGACTCAGATTTAAATTTATTTCAGTTTCAAACCATGACCACAGGTTTTCTTAGTGAGGGCCCTCTTCTTACAGGCGGATACTGTTTGTCTTTAGAAAAGAATAAAAAAAGTGTTTCAGTGCTGCAGTGTTTGTGTGGAGCCTGTTGTGACACATAAAACTTTGCAATCAGATTTCTGAAAATACTTTGCCCTGGGTAGCCTTCCTTAGCCCAAGGCACTGGGCAGGAATCCTTCTGTAATGAAACATCTTCACACAACCAGTGGTGCAATAAGATTTCCCTGCTTGATGGGTCAATGGTCAGACACAGCAGTAGCCTCAGCCTAAGGAGCACAGAAAAAATATTCTGCAGCTAGCAGGAGAAGAAGGGAGGGAGAAAACTGTCCCATGGATGTTCATTGCAGGGCATCCCAAATCTCTGGCTTGGGTTTCAACATTAGAAGTGTTCACTGAGCATAATGTCTGAGTGGAGGGATTACTGCCTACAAGTCCCTCATATAGGCAGGGCTGTCCTTTGCAGGTGCAAAATAACCCCAGAGAAATCAAATAGTACTGTTTGTGGGGTAAAGTGGGCAATAGTAACAAAATCTTGCCTTAGGCAAGAGGTTCTTCAGGGACAAGTTCTGATTTCATTACACTAGCATAAACCAGGTGCTCCCCTGGTGCCAGTGAGACCATTCTCTCCTCTTACCGAGGGACTGGAATTCAATCCAAACTGTTCCGGATCTGCTGATGGTGAAGTAATTGCACCACTACATGTGGGGAGGCTGTTGTGAGCTCTGTCTCCATGACAGCCAGCAAGGCTAGCTGCTGAAGAAGGGTTTTCCAGCATGCTGGGTGCAGGTTTCACATCTTCCCTAGCCTCCTTTACAAATAGATAGTGTTAGGATTACAGCTGTCTCCTACCCTCCTCTGAAAGTCTAAGCATCTTTTCCACTTCATTTGGAAAGAAAACAGGATGAACTATGTATTTTTCTCACTCTTATATTAGGGTGGCTCTCAAGATTTGGTCTTTATTTGGTTGCATAAAGCTAGAAGTTGAAATACTACTTTCTACGCATGTCTCTGTGTGTGCATGTGATGTGGGAGAGGTTTTCCTTACTAGTGCCAGCAGACGTAAACCAAGGTGTATTACACACAGGCTCCTATAGATGAAAGCAGAAGGTAGAAGCTGTAGACATCCATGTGGAAAGCAAATGGCAGATACACATTACCAATGGTTAGTTTTGATCTAAGCAGCATAATTAAGATAAAAATTTCAAACCCTCAGCCTTTTAGTGCAGTTAGGTTTTCTTAAATTTACATGTGGGGACTGCAGGGTCCCTGAAGAGTGGTTTGTTTTGACCTCTGTCCATAAGGGTATAATACCTGTGCAAAAGCAGCAAAAAGTAAGGTCAAAGGCATCTAGAAAGCTGTAGAAACACAGCTTTAAATGAGTCCTTCTTACCCTTCTGTGTTCTGGAGATATTACTTAATGGCCTCAAAGATATGTCAGTGTAGTGCATGACAAACATACCTGCGGACAACATAATTACATTTGATGGTAGTTAAATCAATGAGCATTCTGTAAAGAATGCAAAGGATTAGTGGCAGCATTGAGTGCTTCCAGAAAGACAAGCACACATCAGGGGAGCTTTCATCACTGCACAGATTAAAGAAATAAAATTTCATTGCTTCTTGTTAATTGTTTTTCCACAACAAACAATGTCATATTCAGGAGGCGGGTCAGGAGGGTTGTTGCAGTCTATTTTTTGCATTTGCATACACGTCATTGTTCTTATGAAAGCAAAGCAGCTCTTAAAATGAATTACCACTTACTGATATTCCATAAAATTAAATGAAAGCAGATTGACTAATAGAAAGAAAACTACTTAGAGATTTACTGCAACTGCTATGACTGTGGAGACTAAACTGTGACTACCCAATCACACACCTCCTTGTTTTATGTCTTTTGTTAGCCAGGAAATACCCTCAACTAGCATAAATAAAAAATAGCTCTTTCATCCTCACTGAAGCCTCCACTGCCATTTCACATCAGCTACCAATATGACCTAGTAGTCCCTTCAAAGCTCAGATGATGCACTAAGCATAGATTCATTAGAGAGGAACAATCCAACTGCCAGCCCACTATGTGAAATACTGAAGTACACAGACAGTGGACATGCTTGGTCAGTTTTCCTTACATAAACAAAAATATTTTGGGAAGCAGCCCTAGAACTGACAAGGGAATCACTTAGGTTGTCTTCTTACAGCCCACCACATGGGTTCAGTAGTGAAGAAGAAAGTTCTCTCTCTTGTCTCCACCTCATAGCATGTGTATCCTCCACTCAAGTCCCACACAATTGTAACTGTAATGGGTACACATGCTCCTTTTGCTCTCAGATGAACATCTGGTACCCAATTACAGTATCAACTGTTGTATACTCATTGCACTACCAGCATGCTCTTTGATCAGATGCTCTGAATCTGAGGAGGTAGCTTTGATTGACCTCCATGTGGGATGCAACCTGCAGCTCACAAGCTCTCAGAGCTGTGTGATCTTTCTTTGCTGAATCAGTTAGATCCCTAAAGACAGCTGCTACATTAAAATTCATATAGGAACCACTGTCTGGATTTAACTAGGTTCTTTGATTAGTGCAGTACCTGTGAAAGGCAGAGCAGCACTTGTAGATACCCATTTTTGTTGTCTGTGCTGAGAGGTACAGCCTGCAGGTTTAAAAGGGTATGTTCCTCTGGTTTTGCTGCCTGCCTCATAGCCCCGGTCAATGTCTTCATTTTCAGGAGGTAGGTTTGCTTTTGGATTTGTTTCGAATGTGTTTTTACTTGCTCCAGTGTATTTGTTTTAGCCCAGCTCAGGAACAGGAACATTCTGAACATAGACTTGTTTGCTCTTCTGCTCCCTGAGGACTCTGGAGAGGCTGACTCAAAACCAAGTGAGATAATGTTTCTTCTTTTTTCTGGCTGTCTTCTGGGTTTGGTTTTGTTTTGCTCAAAAATGATTGCTCTGGAAAAGAGACAGGTTGAAAACAGTGTTGAGTGAATCCTTCTATTTATGGAATTGTTAAAGTATGATGATAAAACCTTCTCTTCCTGAGACCCTTTCAAGACCTAGAGACTGGTGATGTCTAGACGACATCTATATCTCCATGACTATCTGATGTGTGGGCACCGTGACGTGTTTAGATGAGAGAACTACATTTGAAGAATTTAGTAGAAGGTACAAATGGCAAAATATACACCAAGAGGGTTGGTTTTAACTTCCTTACACCAGCTGAGCCAGACTTGTGGCTGGTGCATATCAATCTGCCTCCACTGGACAAACAACAGAGAAACGGTAGAAACAGCATTGCTACCTCCCAGAAACACCACAGGAAGTTTAGTCTGGAGCTGGAAAACATGTAATAGTGACATGAAAGCTAAGGCCTCAAGGATTTCAGTCTGCCCTGGAAAAAATACATTGTAATTAGTTGCCTAGCATATTTTTCATGTTCTGATGCTGGAGATGGAGATGGAGGCTTTCACATCTCTGTGTCTTTCTCACCATTAACATAACGCCACATGAAGGGACAGGTGAGGAAAACATGAAGAGTCAGTATTTTCTCTTGCTGCAACAGTTGTCCTGACAGTGTCCCAGTCGCAGATGTATCCTCTGCTCACAAAACTTAGGGAAAAGAGAGAAGACTGCAGAGAATTAGATGGTTTGAGTGAAGGTGGACCAAACTGCAGATAGGGATTGGGATGCAGGATATTAGGTACATGCAATGGGGGGGGGAAGCTGACCACATGAGGCCGAGGAGGTAAGCACTGCCATTCAAGCAATAGGATCATGTAAGAGATGGTAATTTATCTTTTTTTCCCATGAAAGAAAAACGTATGAGTAACATTTGAGGATGACAAGAGCTCTTATAATATCTGTATTTAAATTCCACTGCAATATTAACATTAACATTTCACTTGCAAATCTCACTGCAACATGTGCACACGCTGAGCTCTCTTGGATGCACAGGAATTAGGAGGAAGGAATGTTAAAATCTAAAAAAGAGACAGGAGACAATGCCTTAAAGACTCAAACTCTGACTCTTGAGGTTTTTTGCTCTCTTCAGGGAAGGTAGCTGATGTTTCCAGGCATGTGAAACAAGAGGTGCTGCAGATCCATCCCACCAAAAAGCCATCTCCACATCCCAAGTAACCCATCCCATTTTCCGTTCAGTGAAAGTGCCACCATCAGGCTCCATCACTGTTTCACTAGACTGCAAAGGAAGCACCTTGTAGAAAACTGAAGTTTGTCCCTCAGCTGGCCACACAAGGCTGGTCTCCCTAGGGAGATAACAGCATAACAGCTCTTAGCTGCAATGAACAAATGAAAAAGACTTCTTCCTCGGGTTTTGGGTAGTTGTTGTTTTTCATCTAGGATATTCTTCCACCAGATTTCAGAAAATGAAATTAGGTCAAAAAGGCATGGAAAAATTTCCAAAAATTTCCAAAATTTCCAATCTAAATTAATGCAAAGCTTAAGTTAATTTCATAGTAATTTAAGAAATTACATGGTTATTAATTGTTTTCCATTTCCAATTGTGGTGGGATATCTGGTTTGTTTCCATTGGTGTTTGAAATTGTGGGGAGATGGCAAATTAAGTTTGAATTTCCCCCTGGATGCTTACTTCATCATAAAAAGTAGTTGAATTTGGTATACTACATTTCATCCTAGAGAAAAGAAGGCTCTGGGGAGAGCTTAAGAGCAGCCTTCCAGTACCTGAAAGGGCTACAGGAAAGCTGGAGAGGGACTTTTTATGAGAGAATGTAGTGATAGAACAAGGGGGAATGGGTGCAAAATAAAGTAAGGTAGATTTAGATTCTTTCCTGTGAGGGTGGTGAGACACTGGCACAGATTGCCCAGAGAAGCTGTGGCTGCCCCTCCCTGTCAGTGTTCAAGGTCAGGTTGGATGAGGCATTGAGCAACCTGGTCTGGTGGGAGGTGTCCCTGTCCGTGGCAAGGGGGGTTGGAACTGGATGATCTTTGAGGTCCCTTCCAACTCAAACCATTCTATGATTCCCTGATTCTGTATGTCATGGTGTTGTTTTTAAGGCTGTACAATATATTTTATTTCACACTGGCACCCCAGAGATCAGAATGTGACAGTTTTTTCATGTCTGTTAATTCTAAAGGTGGAATTCATTATTTAGTTATCTGCCCTTAAGCTGTCATGGACATGCAGAGTTCATTGGATGTGATTTTCTACTGCTGCATGTTCAGTATCATGAGTTACACCTGTGCAAAGTAGACATGAAATCCTACGACTACAGAGTTAAAATGACTTCACATCAGTCAAAATAACAAGTATTACTCTGAGGCCGGAAAATTCATTTGGGAAAAGCTTTTGAGATTTTTGGACGCGATTTCTGCAAGACAGTAAGAAATTCTCAGAAATGGATGAGAACTGAGGTTCATCATAATAGCCCAAAATTTAGGATTGTAAAACACTTTTTGTAATTCAGTAGTTTGAGTGATACTGCTACACATTGCATATCAGATGCCCAGAATAACCTGGCATTAGTGAGCTCATGATTTTTCCTAAGACATAAACACACAGATGGCAAGCACAGAGAAGCAGGAACCCTGAATTGAAACTGCAAATACCTTGAATGAACATTTTCTTTGTTTTTTTAGGTGGAATAAGGAACCAAAGGGCAGGATGTACGATAACTCTTTTGCCATGTGATACTGCTAAGGCACAATACTGGTTTTCATAGGTATCGATAGCAATGTGCTTGCAGTAAAATAAGAAAAATAAAAAAAGATATGGAGGAGAAACGCACTGTTTCTCTGTACCCAAAGAGGTGCAAAAACAAATGGCCACTCATCCTGTGGTGTACAGCAGCATACCTCTGAGTGACTAATGATTTTTTTTTTTAGTGTAACAGCCAGAATAAAATAGTTGAGAGGTTGTGGCTTGCCTTGACTCACAGCTGAATATGATTTTTTTTTTTTGGCGAAGCAACAAAAAATGTTTTGTGTTGACTCAAAATATTACATCACATTGAAATGAAAGCCCTCCCCCCTTCACTCTTCCTGCACTGTAAAAAATGATGAGACTAATTTGAAATTCATCTTGTTTATGAAAATACTAAACCCAAAGTATGTTTGGCTGTGAAAAAACATCAGTGGTAGACACAGAACTAAAAATTAAATTTTATGCATCTGAGGTCTGAGCCAAGGGACTGGGCAAGTTTCAATAGCGCCTCATCAAGTAAATTTTAAAGTAGTGTAACAAATATGAAACAGTACAAAGGAGTTACTTTTATTACCCCCTTCAATTTTTCTATGAAAACAGTTAAAACAATCTAATAAGAAAGCTTGGAAGGGCTTGATTTTGAAGTGGAAAAGCAGAGTTAATGTTATACTAAGTCTTACGTCCATTTTTCCTGCCCTTTGCAGAGACATGGCCAGATATCTGGACCATGACCTCTTTGCTTTGTCAAAGAGGTGAAAAAAAATAATACTGTAATGTATACAGCAACCTCCTTGCAGGGAAAAAAAACAGGGATTTTCTCTTCTGTGTAAGATTGTTACAGTATGTGTTACCTAATCAGTCCACAGCACTGTAGGGACTTCAGATGCTGATGGTGTTAGGACCTTTCCAGCTGAGAAGCATGAAGTAGTTTTCCTTTCTCAAGGCCAAAGAGCTCTTGTTTAGCTAAAGTAAAGGATAGGTTGTTTTTATGAGAGGCACTACACAGTGACAGACAGGAGGGAAAGACAGATGATTGAAAAGTAATTCCAACTAGTTTGAAAGACCTGCATAAAACAACAGCACTTGATGAATGTTAAAGAATGCAGGTGTTTCATTTGTTTTTTCTTACTTTCTGGCTGACCTCATCTCAGTGCCAATTTCAGTTCTTGCAATGATAATCACGATTACAGGGCTGGGTAATCTCTATGAACCAATGCATAGTGTTGTAGAGGCATCGTGAAAGGGAAATTTTGTTATACCAACAATAACAGGACTGACTACATCTGGGAAAAATATTTGTTTTTCTTAAAGCTAAGGAATAGGGTTTTTTTCTATTTCATTAAAAATTTTGAGTTTCTCAAATAACTGGATTTATACTGCTCTAAATTTACTCTGTCTCAATTAGAAAAGAAATAGACTGGTATTTATTAAAAAGTCTTTGACCCACACTTAGCTTTTATTTATAACTCAGACATTTTTAATTTTTTTTTTTATTATCAATTATATATGTATTTAAGCATCAGCTACAAAGGGAAAAAATCTTAAGTTTAAAAACAGAAAACAACCAAAACCCCAACTTTAGACACTTTCAGATGCTATTCTAGACACAGCGTCCAGACATGATCATGAACTGTTCTGCTGTCAATCAGTTTGCTATTTGTGGCAATGAAAGTTTTTGACTGAAAATTTGGGTCCTTTTCAACTAGGAGTGTTTACTAGAATGTATTAGTTTCTAATTGTAAGCCCTTCCCACATTGTCTTGTGTTTGTTAGTGTATTGATCATGCTTAAGTATTCTTTCTGAGGTTTGAAACACAAGGATTGTAGTTCCTACTGTGAGATGTGACAAGCTGAAGCTGAGGCTTGAAAACCAATTGGAGAGCAAGGATTCAGAGTGCTCCATTGCAAACTCTGATTGTGTGTCCATGCACCTGAGTATATCCATGCTGTAGTAGTGACTTCTAGCTCTGCACAGTAGATAGCTGAGTGGTTGTCATGCCTCAAAGGAGGGTTTTTTGGAAGCAATAAGCTCTTGCCTACTGTAAAATGTGCCCCTTTGAACCATCTAAATTTATGCACCCAAAACTGAGATTTTGCCTTTCCCTGTTACTCACCTCAGAATATTTTGGCCCAAATCCTTGCGCCTAGAAATCTCCCATTGAACAAGGCAGGCACAGTGGCATCAGAAGAAAGAAAGTGCCAAGTGAAACTGCATTGCTTTCAGACAGTCAGATGAGCAGTCCCTGAGAAACTGTGATGTTTTTCACTATTGGGCCGTTCCCAAAATATGGATGATATCAGGAAGTATCAGTTTTATGATGTGCCAGAGAAGCTGAAGAGGCAGTATTTCCTTCTGGGACAAATTTTCTAAAGCAATCAGAAATTGTTTAATTCTACTCCAACTGATACTTTTCTGGAATATATTAACTGCTCTGAGAACAGATCAGTCAGAAATGAACGCTTCTGAAACAAATCTTATGTTCTTTAATAAGATGTAAATTCCACATCACTGGAGAATGAACAAAAAAAATATAAAATGTTAAAATGACAGATTCTACTCAGAACATACATGTTCTCAGGTTTGAACCAGGAACAATATGCACTGCTTATCTACAGTATAATAATGACCGTTATTTGATAATAAACCTATCAGCATAAAATAAGCATATTGGGCCACTTTGTTGATTTTACAAAGAGTAAATCTTATCTGTTTAGCAATGGTTAGTCCCCTAATATATAGTAATTTCTTCTGCATAACTGCATATGCCTTACTGAAAATAATACAAATCCCATGGGTGTTTTTTTCCAAATTCTTTTGTGAAACACATCATTTTTATCATGATATCTTCTGCAAAGGCTGAGATAAAAAAACTATCTCTTGGGCTTATTTCTTTTCTTTTCTTTTTTTTTTTTTTTTAAGCTATGGAAATCTGTTCTCAATAAAACCCATTAACTAAAATGAAAAAATATCAACTTATTGTGCAAGTATGTTAAAAGCAGGTCAGTTCTGAGCAAACATGTGCTTGTTTTAAATTGAGCCCAGTTTGGCTTGAGGCTTAAAATGCCATGTGTTGGATGTGTTTTGTGTAATATGGATATAAAATCAGACAAAACACAGAAGTGGCAATTAAGCTTGAGATTCTTCTCAGTTTTAATTTATATGCTTGTGGTTTGCAGACTACCATTTGTATTCATGGACATAGTCAACATGATCATATTGGCTTGTTAGTGCTTTTAATTAATATTTGGCTCGATGTATGAGGGTTGGTCAGTGAGTATCCTACTGGGTGATAGCTTTTTGTGGTGCCAGAAGTTTTAGGACTGCTGGTTTAAATCCGTATCTTTTGACTGTTTATTCATAATGGAGTCAACACATCTTTGTAGTGCCAAAGACTAAGCAGAGTTTTGGCATCCAGGCTGGAGAGGAAAACAGTCATTAGTGTTGTTAAGTTTGGCTTCCAACAGGCAAAAGAAATACAAAGATGTGAAGATGGTGGAGGCAAACACAATTCATGGCAGTACAATTTAGAGAGGAGAAATCTGAGTCTGGAAGGTGGTCTGTGTTTGCTCTTTCATAAAAATCATTAACTTCAGCCTCAGGCCAGAAATTTTCCAGTTGTAATTTTACAAACTCGTACTGCAAGATTGGCAGAGGAAAAAATAATACCAGAATTTTTAAGGGTAGCACACATGATCTAGTCACAATTCTAGACCAAAGGAGCAGAGGAGAGCTGTGGAACTTAGATACAGTCTCTTCCAGAGACAGCTGAGACCGATAAAATCAAGCCATGGACCTAGCCCAGAGACTGTTATCATGGTGGCTTGCTGCACAATGTCATGAAAAGGAAGGTTGTGTGTCATTATGTGCACAAGGCCAGGTATCAGCTTAACTGCTACCAAAAATCTTTCTAGTTACATACAAGAATAACCTATAGTTTCTTCAGTGTTTGAGTACTTGAAGATCAGGGTAAGAAAAAAACTGTTTCCTTAGCCATAGTTAATCCTGTTTCTGGGCAGGACAAGTAAAGAGCTCACCTGTGATGTTAGAGCTCGACTGTTCAGTGTTTTTTTCTGTATACTCAGTTTTGGTTAGGTCTAAATCAAGCTTTGTCGGTGAAAGACCTCATAGAAAAAAAACAAAAACAAAAACCAGCAAGACAGGAAGAGAAAGGGAAAACTTTTCCTTCTTTTTCTGGGGAGCAAAAATAACAGAATTAATTTAAAAGACAAATAAAAAAAATAAAAAGAAAAGGATAGGACAAAACCAAGTCTGTTTATTAAAAACAAATCCTCTGCCTGAACTATGCTTTAAAGCACCTGGACCATCTTTGTTTTCCCAATAAAATTACAAGATTTTTTAATTTTGAGTTAATTCTGAGAGTGGAAACATCTTGGTGGAGTGAAATCAGACAGACCGCCACAGGATCACTTCATCATTCCTATGAAAAAGACCTCTGTTTCTGTCACATACTGTTTGAATTGGCAGCTGACTATACCCACATAAACCAATCCGCAGGGGTATTCTAACATGTGCATGACACTGATCATAACGCATGTGATAAAGTCCCCTGATTGAAAGACTGCCAGAAATAGGATGATCAAAAACATCTGGTTTTGCAAGTGTTACTTCACTGACTGTACTTACCAAAACTTCAAGTATTCTTTCTCTGATGAAGGTTTATTGAAGGACAAGCAATGAGGAATTTTGTGTCTTGGTGGGAGATACATGTAAACTAACACATATAATAATGTGTACAAGTAGCCGGTAGGAAGGGTGTGAAGAAGACAGAGCCAGGTCCTTCACAGTGGTGCCTGGTGAAGGAGCAGAAGCAATGGGCACAAAACAAAATGCAGAAAATTCCACTTAAATATAAAAAACCTGGCCACCTGATTGGATACCAGAACAGGTTGCTGAAAGGTAGTGGAGTCTCAATCCATGAACATACTCCAAACCTGACTGAGGGTTGGACAGGGGGTTGGACTAGACAATCTCCAGAGGTCCCTTTCAGCTTCATCCTTGCACTGGTTCTCTGAAATATGCAGGATCCCTGGATCATATTTTAAGAAGCTATGAATGCTCTGCAACCCACTCCGTAACAACAGAAATTGTGCTGTTCCTAGCTTGGTTTTAAATCTGGTTCTCAGCGTACTGGATGCAAAGTCAACACCTCTGAAACTGAGCTGTAATGTTCAGTTTCTTTTCTGTTTTTAAAATACTTGTCTTAGATTTCAGGTTATTCCAGATGCTTTCAGTGCCAGAATCATGCAGTGCCCCACCAGATATTTTGTTTTCATTCCTCCTCCTTTCTGAAAACGTCAAGACATAACAGCGCCGGCGCACTAATCATATCTGTGGAATGTGTTACTATTGTTATTTTAGCAGCACACTGCTTAAGAGTAGTGTTCATCTGTAGTCTTCCCCTTTTATTTGTCTGAAGGTAGGTTATACAGAAATACCACAAAAATATACATAATATTTTTAGTTAGGGAGAAAAATGTCAATATACTATAGCATTTTTATATCTGACAGTATTCCAATTTCATGGAATCATAGAATGGTTTGGGTTAGAAGAGATCTAAAAGATCATCTAGTCCCAACCCCCCTGCCATAGGCAGGGACACCTCCCACTACACCAGGTTGCTCAATCATAGAATCATAGAATCATAGAATCATTATGGTTGGAAGGGACCTCCAGGGTCATCAAGTCCAACCTTTATCCCATCATATTCCTAACCATTAGACCATTAGACCATGGCCTCAAGTGCCTCATCAACCCATTTGTTGAACACCCCCAGGGACAGTGACTCCTCCACATCCCTGGGCAGCCCATTCCAGTGCCCAACCACCCTCTCAGTAAAGAACTTCTTCCTAAGATCCAACCTAAACTTCCCCTGACGGAACTTGAGGCCATTTCCTCTCATCCTGTCATTAGCAATTCGGGAGAAGAGACCAACACCAGCCTCACTACAACCTCCTTTTAGGTAGTTGTAGAGGGCAATAAGGTCTCCTCTCAG
>VZRW01005538.1:253404-295726 GCA_013398125.1 Aegotheles bennettii
TCTATTAAAAAATAACTGTTTTTTTCCTTGGTCTTCCTGCCATGCCTTACTGCTTGCCTGCTTTCCCACATGCCTGTCACTTTCCTGTAGGGCTGGGGTCTCCAGCTGGGCTTTCCTTTCCAAATGTGTGGTGGCAGGAGCACGGAGTGACACCACCACCGACACCTCCCAGCCGCTCACCAGCATACCTCACCATGGAAGTCTTCACTTCAGCTAGCAGCACAGAGGGGAGAGTGGAGTGGGAGATGGCTGGGGACAGCTCTTAGGAGACGTCACAGCCGCATTCCCAGCCAAAATATTTGTGCATTGACCAAAATGGTCATGCTCCAGGCTTCTCTGCAGCGAGTCAGAGATTTTCTAGGCGAAGAAGCAGTGGCCAGGATCCAGCCCCGCAGCAACATTTGTAATTCCCTTTATGCACGACAGCATGCATGTAAACTTAAGGGCTTGAAATTAATTATGTGCAAAACTCTTTGTGTTTGGGAGGATTTAGATTGTCGTGATGGGAAAAATTAATTGTAGATAGCAGAAGCCTTAGAAACTTCCAGATCCACCCATATGATAACAAATCACAGACACTAGCTATGAATTTTCAATGTCATTACAACAATAAGGAAAGACATTTTTCAGATTGTGGTCACTTGATAAATCATGCCAGAGCTTTCAATAATGCTAAATGTCTGTCCAAAGACAATCATTATGGTAAACAGTACAAAACTGGACAGCTACAACACTTCATTCCTTTCCTATGTCACAGCCACTTAATCTTTGCCAATGAATGTGTTTTCTTTTTTCATAATCTTGTATCACTTAGCCTCGAATTGGAAGCCTCTTCTCATGTATTTCAGCACGTAGAATTTATACCATCAGATAATACCACGAGCTGGCCAAGTTTGTTGCATTTCAGGTATTGCAAAGCCTAATGGGCCCTTGGGGAAAGAGAATAGCTTGCCAGGTGGCACAGAGAGTGAAGAGACAGAGGGAGGGAAAAGCTCCTAAAAGGAGAGAGTAGCTTTTGCAGATCTGCTAAAGCACTCGTTGTCACTACACCTATCTCCTTACTTCACGTCCTGGCCAAATTAGGAAATAAGAAGTACTAGAGCAAAACACTTCCTCCCATCTTTGTTCCTGGTGTTTTGGGATTGGAGCAACACTCTGAATTGATAGTGTCTCTTGAGTGAGGAATACTCCCAGTTTATTCTCTTTAAAGGATAGGACTTGGGCTTAGTCCCCGGTTGAAAGCAGTTTTCGACACTTTTTGCCACTCTTCAACTTCAAAACAAGCTGAAGTATTCATGAGTGAGGCAGGGCTGACTAATGATGAAATGAAAAAAAAAAAAGAACAACCTTAAACAACTTGCACATTCCCATAAAAAATGACATTTGTTCCTGTCCTCCATTTCCTACTGTCATAGTGATGGTGCAGCTGTTCTTCACAACCTTCAAAGAATCTCCAGGGTTCCTCCCATGTTGATAGCTTTCATGACTTCCACTTAAGTTTGCAAAGGGAAGGAAAACAGCTATTTATCTGATCCACTGAGGGAATATCCATTTGAATCATTCCCACATGATCAGTTACATGTCACCAGTAACAAATATCAAATAAATTAAGTGCAAGGTCCAAAATCCAGCCCGAGGTTGAAAGTATCCATCCAAATGTTAAACTGAATATGGGGCAGTATTAAAGAGATTGGCAGCTGCTTTCTTGACAGGACTCCGGTAGAAAATATGGGGCATGGGTAGGGTGGGTTAGAAAAGACTTTTTGTTACTGTGTTTTAATTCAATGTCTTTACTACCTATAACTTATCATCAATAACATAGCTACTTCTATGTTCTATTGTACTGTCAGGTGTAATAAGAACTGCAATACAAGATAAGGTTTCGGAAGACAGACCATTCAAGGGACTAGTACTCAATTTCTTTAAACTCTAGGGTTCATTCTGAAAAAGAAGATATCCATGGAGCATAGAAACAGGTGTTATTATCTTTTTTCTCAATTGATATATAGAAGGAAATTTATTTCTCCAAATTTGTTTTTTCACTGAAAGAGATGAAAAATCAGCACAGCACAGAGAACAGCTAGATAAGCTAAAATGAGTTTATCTTGCAAGGGATCGGTGGTTTGAACAAGGGTTGAACTTTCTAAGGAGTATTTTTTGCAAGGAATAATCCCACATATATAGTTCCAAGGTTCTTCATACGGTGTAAGGTCTGTTTAAACTCACACTTGCTGTTATCTGGACAAAACTTAACAGACTTGGAGACAAAGATATGAAAAGCTTTGCCAGAAGAGAAGAGGAAGGACATATTTATAAAATATGTGTATAAAACATACATTTGTATGTATATATAAGTAACACTCAGAGTGGATTTAATCCACTCTCTTTATATGCTGTGCATTTGCATTTAACATAGGCTCTTCACTGAGTAAATCAGAACATAATGTTACTCACTGAAAAGCAAAAATAAAGCTACAACTATTTTCAGTACTTTAAAACCATGGATGTGATTTTGCTGTATGCATAAAAGCGAAAAAGTCTTTTGCTATTTTTGCCTGCCCAAATGAGTTTCTCTGACTCTTGGCTCATGTTAGGTCAGAAAAATACTCCTGAAGCTAAGAGAAGGGATTCCCAAAGTAATTTTGTGTCTTCCGTCAGAGGGCTGAGCTTTGGGCTCACGTGTTCAGCCTCACTAAACCAAGGAAAAAAAACCTCCCCAAGAGGATCCTGGTGCAGCAATCCTGCCAGTGCCATGTCCTGATGGCTAGTTGGCAGGGCCACCCTCTACCAGCTCAGACCCCTGTTACTGTTTGCAGCTTCAGACACTCGAGGCTCGCAAAGCACCACCAGCAGAAGCAAGCAGGTCCACTAATGCACCAGGGGAATTTGACCTTGTATTTTGCCTTTGCAAAATCACAGGGAACATAGTTCTACTTATGCATTGCTTGTTGAAAAGGCTCAGGAAACACCTCTAACACTTCTCTTTTTTTTTCTGGAAAGATTAACTTAGAAGACAAAATGTAGACTTTTCTCTCCACTGTGATCAACCGGTCATGGCCAATGGCATTGTGCCTCTGTAAGGTGTGAATTTAACCGGCCTGGCTCAGGAAATCACACCTCAAATGATAAGGGTCAGATTTTTCCAGTGTCCAGCAATTTGGGAAGGTTTCAATGCAGCCACAACATGGGACAAAATGATGACCAGTCCTTCTCAGTGTTATTTCATGCAGTTTGAATGTGCTTTCTATTTTTATGTTAGCAACATTTTAGCAAGTAATGATAGTAGTTAGAGGTCTTTGCAAAGCAGCAATTCCTATTCCATAGAAGATCCATGATTGTGAGAAAAAATAGTAGGATAATGAACATACTATAAAAACTACTTCCTGAGTTTTATTTTTTTTGGAAAATTTCAATTTCAAAAGAAGTTACAAATTTGAATGTTCACAACAATCCCTCTAGAAATACAATTACAAAATGTTGAAATGCCTTCTCAATATGAAATAGAATTTCTAAGACTAAGACTGAAGTATGTCCAGAAACCAGTATTATCCATGAAAAAGAGATTACTTGAGTCGAAAACCACTATGTCATCAGGATAATTTTTTTAAGTATTATTAAACTCCATGCAGGCTTAGGTGTGACCTTACAAAATCTTCCACGCCTGCTTGAAAAGTCAAAGCTGATCTGTCTGGGTATATATGGAAAGTGAACACCCAAGGCATACAAACAATGTCAAATTATATTCAATGGAAAGAAAACAAATAAGAAATATTGTCTTGTTAAATTTCTTGTTCAGGGAAATTAAGAAACATTTTGGTAATTTCTGTCAATTTTACGTTTCTATTGCTGAAAAATGAAAGACTGGTATAAAGGAGTGAATTACTTGGTCCTGACAGCCGTATTTTAGCAGTCAGTTACTCCTGGTCTCTTTCAAGGTCTTTCAGAGACTCAAGTAAAGCAACTAAAATGCCTGGAAAAGTCATCACTGCACCTTAATCACATTGTCATTATAAAGAATTTAATCTGACACATCATGATCACAGAGGGTAAGAGACTTTCTTTCCCTTTAAACACATCTGAACTCCCTCCTGCAGCAGTTGTGAGGGAGGAACAATGCCGCAGTTCAGCAGTGATGGCCCCACGTGACCCAACTCTGTCCTGCAATGCAGCTCATCCTTCCCAGGCCTGGCACCCTGCACCAGGTTTGGCACCAGGGGCAGGACGGGAGAGGGCTGCGTGAGGGAGTGGTGACCGACTGTTCATCTGTCAAAGGTATTTCCATTTCATAATTCTTGAGTCACGCAGAGAGGAGAACTTCCCTGAAAAGCCTGCCAGTGCCAACACAGCCGCAATGCAAACTGTTCCAGACTGATACAATCATAGGGGAACGAAAGAAAACTGAACATGACAACTCAAGCATGGACCTGGTTACCCCAGTAATGCAACATCCAGTCAGAAATGATTAACGATACATTGGCTGGCAATTTTTTTTTTTCATATTTGAATGAAAATTGAACAAACTCCTTAAACCTTCTGCCTAAGAAACCAGTGGTCTTTTCAAGCAAATTGTTACATTTCTCCTCTTTTGAAAGTCCATATGGACAGATATACTGAAAATAAAACAACCATATCTGACTTAGACCCCAACATACCAATTATTACCACTGCGATTGTCTCATTTCCCCTGGACTAACATTAGGCCAGGAGCCAGGTGCTTTGAAAACTCCATTTTGTTAAAGACTTGAACCTCTTTGGAGAGGAAACCAACCCTGGAGCATTGTGTGTTTGAAATAGTAAATATAGGAGGACATATAATTGTTCACTCCCTAAAGTCTTGGACACTGCTAGTGTCTAGATTTTGCTGCAACTTGAGGTATGGAATGAAATCAAGTCCCCACACTATTGCACTCAGAATATGAAGAGGTTGATACCTGCCTCTTGTCTGAAGAACAAGTGAATTCAATAAAGAATGAGCAGGAAGAGAACAAACTGACTTTCCTTGAGGACTCGCTGACATTGTTGGGAGAGCAAGCCAAGTAACATACATCCTGGCACCACAGGCAAGTCCTGAGCAGCAGAAACCTTCTGGACAGAACCTAAAAGCTTGATTTCTTTCAGTGGCCTTTAGTTTCATGCAGACAAGAAGAAATTCAGAAGGCCAAGCATAGGTGATTGGCTGGAAGATTTCTGTGCCTGGAGAGAGCATGTATCAAGCCTGTTATGAAGGCTGGAGTTAAGGAGCCCAAAAATAAGGACGGAAGAGCACTCAAATGGGAAGCTTTAAATGCAGCTGGACTCCCAGCCTTAAGACGCATGATTCTCTCAGGATCTCTAGTAATGGTTCCTCTCCAATATGAACAGGAGAAGCGAGGACAAATGTTAAATGTAAATGAAGACGGTAGAAAATTCTGGGAGGAAACTGAGGTATTACAAGAATTCAAGCAAATGCATTTATTTCACCTGAAAGGAACTGCGTATATTCATACCTCTCAGCTTCAATGAGAATTTCTCTTTCAAATTTTCTTGGTGTTAAATCTGTAAAGATAACAATGGCCAGACTTCAGCTCTTCCATAGCATGGGTCCACACACAACTGTAGGACTTCATTACCTGCTGGAGTATTTAATCTTCTTGAGTAAGTTTTGTTTTGTTTTGTTTTGTTTTGTTTTGTTTTGTTTTGTTTTGTTTTGTTGTAGCAGCCATGTGATTTCTGTCATCACCTTCGAGGGGGAATGATTCCTCCAGAGGCTACCATGTGAAATATGACCTAAATTTAGAATTTAACAAGTAGAAAAGTTCTCCTCTCATAAGGGTTTCTTCACAGGTCACAGACCCAGAGATTTTTGTAGCACGTGGTCTTGCGTAGTAGAGGCACCTTTTATCATGTGACAATTCTTATATCTAGATCAATTTTGCAGAAAGAAGAAATAATCTGGGGTTTTTTTACAGTGTGTGGAATATAGGTCAACTGAAAAAAAAAAAAAAAGAATTAAAGAACACTAAAAAGAATAAAGAGGATCAGAGGAGGCCAAATCCTCCTCCTGTGTTAGGTCCAATTGCTGTGATAAAAATTAGTTGCTTGCTATAATTGATTATAACAGTTTGTGAACATACTGCTTGCTTGTTTTGGCAAGGCGTGACTATAGACTTCAAAGTGCAACTATTCTCTTGTCCATTGAGAAACTGCAGTGGGACAGACTCCTGACATTAGATACAAGGCTGCAATGAGGGAGAGAAAAAAAAAAGAGTTAAAGAAAGAAGGTGATGCATTCTTACCATCCTCAGGTGAATATTTGTCTGGAAAGCTGTAGCTAGAAGAACTCTATCCTTTTGTTCACTTACAAATGGCCATCTATTACATTGAAACACCTATTTTCTTTTCTGATTTGTAATTTATTTTACATATGTTCTGATATTTAATATCTAGTCTGTACTATGTGAGGTGTTTTGATGGGAACATGTATAATTACGTAATATATTTCTATTTCAAAATGAGCTGAGGCAGGCTCCCAGTATTGGCTTTCTCTGGAGAGTATTTCTGGATGTGGACAGGAACCTGGTGTTTTGCCGAAACTCCACAGAACTGGCTTTGAATTTGCCATCAGGGTCCTGTCATCAGTAGCTCTCAGTGAAAGAGCCATAGAAAGCCAAAACAAAAGGGGTGTGGACATACAAGAGGTCACTCATTTGAAAATGTGAATGAGTATTAACAAACCTGAGGCAGCCTTACCACAGCTCTCTGGGTCTATAGACCGGGAGGGAGTTCTACTTCTGCATTGTTGTTACCTTAAAAGCGTGTTGTATTCCCTTTGAAAACACAAAAAATATATGGTATTTCCATTTTCATTAAAATCCTAGTGGCCAGCATTCAGGAAACATTTCTTGTCTGGCCTAGCCTAATTCCAGATTTTTATTCATTATAGATTTGTCACAACAGACGAGTCTGAAACAGTTACCCAATGCAATAATATTGCTTTTTTTTTCCCCATAACAAATTAAAGGATATTAAACTTTGTTCATAAAGTATTTCTGAAGGCTCTTTTTAAGAAACATTCCTTTCCTGAATCCCCATCTGTTGTTCATTTCTGTTGTCCTGCCTGGTCAGGATCTCCCCTGATTCATGCTAGCAGAGCAGATGTGCACCAAGGCTTGTGGAATTGATTGCTGCAAGTTGAAACGCCACCCACCCTGCAGAGCCTGAGCTTGCCAGGCAGGGATTGTGAGCACAGCCCAGAGCAAGCAGGTTTCGGCACCTGCGGAGTCTGCACAGGCTCAGTGCAAAGACAGCATCCTCAGAGATGTCAGGGATTGCCCCTCTCAGGGGAAGGTGTCAGGAGGCATGCACAAGTGCTGCTCTGCTGGGGAGTGATTGGCTGCACCTGACAGCTCGTTACTTGCCTCCAATAATGGGCCTGTTTAATTTGCTCAGATAGCTTTGGAGACTTTCCTCTCCCAAAGGTGTTGGACATTGGACAACAGACTTTAAAAATGCTAATTAATAACTTCTTAAGTGTTACCTTCTGGCTTCCACAGATATCCCAGATAGATCTGTAAAGACATATGGTAATAAAGCAGCTCTCTGCCTCTCTGAATATCACACACCGACCTCTGTGCAAAGCTTCCTGCCAGCTCCTGTGCAGTTGCAGTTGTTGCTGTACAGGTATTTGCTGTGTAGGTTGCATCAGTCAAAATTCTCCATCTATATCTAAATATTCTTCTTCCTTATCACCAATTAGGAATGTCAATTAGTATAAGAAATAGAAAATGAAGGGATAAGATCTCTGAGTGAGCAGTTTCCCAGCAATTAATAACAGGCAAATTGCCATCTGTCAAGCACCTGTTGGCTTCCCAGTAATAAATTAAGGAATACCTGAGATATGTGGCAAAGGAACAGAGAAACAAAAGGGTAAAACAGAAGGAATATGCATGTGGGTCATGTCTCAACATGGAAGAGAGATTTAAGGGGCAAAAGGAAATTAACATTTCAGTGCTTGAACCTAGGGAGTTCCAGCACACTCTGGGTAGGTTGGTCTGACACATAGATTTTCTTGTTTTCACACATTGCATGAGTTAGAAATAATTGAGTCCATGTCAGAGGTTTGGATTACTTGGATTAAACTCGTACTTACCCATGTACAGGCAAGGCTGGTATCACAGATGGGACCTATCACATTGCTGAATCACAATGTCCAACAAAAATATTTACTCAGCAAAGGAGGCATTTATGGATGTCTTTCAGCATTTCATCAAGGCTTGCTACTTTCAAACCAAAATGTTTGCCAATAAGCAGAAACAGGACAGCAACAGTGATTCAGAACAACTGCTATTTATCTGTCCTGCCAAAAACCCATACCCCACTGGTCATTTCACAGAAAACGTGTTGCTTTTGACCCTTAATCTCAGCAGGAGAGTACCAGAGTTTGCCTTTTTTCCTTTTCCTTGAGGGACCACCTGGCCCATGGTGGCTTTGGCATAGCATAAGACTACCTTACGTTTGGCAGCTGTGAACTGAGGGATCATCCCTCAGAATAAGACCGGAAGGTGAGGAATATGAGGGCTTATCCTTACCGTTGAATTTCTTTCAAGTTCTATCTCAGTCACTAGTGACTAGAGAAAACTGTCACCCACCTTAACCACTGATCCTGTATGTGTCTTCTTCACCAGGATTTTGAGGTCTCATTAGGAACTTGTCCAACACTTCCCTAACCCAGCTACAGCTCTCTGCTAATCACACATAAATCAGTTTCTCACAGAAAGGGTTACTGCCTGACTTTGTCTGCACTAAGAATTGACTAGGTATCTTGCGTGGGGCATGAAGCAAGAGTATTTCACATTCATACACTCATAGAGAGATAGCAAAATGCTCCTAGCCAGTGACTGATGGGTGCTCTGAGCTAAGGTTTGTAGCTACGGTGACTCTTTAACATAACACTGACTCAACTATCAATCAGTAGGAAGTGCTTGTAAAGAAGGGGCAGGGATCTGTGCCCTTCTTTGAGGACTCATCAATCAACTTCAGCAACAGGGAGGCTTAACCAGAACATGTCAAGCAGGTCTTGCTCTACAATCCTAGCCTCTTAAGGAAATATTTACTGCAAAAGGTGATTGGCTACATTCTGCCCTAGAAATCACTGAATGTCATCACAAATACCTCTAACTGCAACTGCTAAAAATCAGGCATAAGTACTTGAAGGATGGGTATTACTTAAACCGGGCAGGCAAAGCTACAGAGCCCTTGTAAACAACAGATTAACAGGAGCAACCAGCCCCAACCAAGAGTAAAGCCCATTTAACTCTTTTTAACCCAGCACATTTTGCATAACAGGTGTCAAAAATCATCAGTCTGCATTAAAGAGGCAGCAGCATCCAGGCTTATCTTTGTTTGCTGAGGTGATACAGGCAGAAGTATCTTCTGATTGTGTGGTAGGCCACAGGTGAAAAAGAGGGGAAATGCCTCCATCTGCTCTTCACACCACAATGTTTTCCCAAACTCGCACCACAAAATAGCACCAACATTTCCTGGCTATGAGGAACTGTTCGTTTCACACATTTTCCCTCCTACTTTGGGATCCTAATTTACACTCCCTCCCCTCCACCACAACTGCTTACCAGTCAATATTTCTTGTCCTAGAGCTTAATTGGGAGGTAAACAATGGAAAGTGCCCCAAATGGTCCACCCAAAGGTGTAAGGGAATGCTTGCTGGAGGGCTGTTGCTATACTTCAGGAAAATTTAAGCTAGTAGATAAAACATAGTTAGTCTTCTGTCTTTCCTACAAACTTAACACCTTTTCAAAGGGAGCAAATACTATTTATTGTTGTGTCTTTTCCTTCTTTTCCAAGAAAAACAGTTTATGAGAAAACAAATCTTTATGAAGTTGTTTTCCAGTTGTAAACTACACTGATACCATATCAAGTGGGAGATACAGTCTTGTTTCCTCACTCATGCAAGCTACTAATTACTAAACCTATACACTTGTTTCCCTTTTGATACAGAACTGTAGTAGCACACTATGATGAAATTTATTAAGCTTGGGTAGTGGTAAAGGACTAAGAAAAGATGAAAAAGAAATACACACAGAAGATGAGCTAAAAGGTGAATGACAATTCACATGGATATAGAGATAAGCTGAGAAGATGAGAAGGAAATATATCTCCCCACCTTATGCAAATTTAGAAGATTTTGAAACATTCATTTTTCACAGTTCCAAAGACTAGAATCAAAATCTCAAAAACATTTGCAAGTTGCAAATCAACGGAAGTTATTATCTAGACCAAATCAGTTTTCTTTATATGACACACAATTTACTAAATAATGAGCTAAATCAACATACACTTCTGTACAAAAATCTTTGCATATCTGTAACAAATTCCTTATGAGTACCCAAGCACATTTCTCAACATGCATTTCATCTAGGAGATAAAGATATGCTATTGTCTTTATTTTATAAGGAAGAAAACATCAGTATTGGAAAGCTTTTCAGCTTGCGTAGCTGAAATGAGATTTTTTTTTTGTACTGTATATGGCCTTGCAGAAGTCAGAAATCTCTGGATGTTCTCTTTACTCCAGCATCTCTGAAAATTTGATGTTAGGGGCCCATTGTGACCTACTCTACTCTAAGCTAGTCCCCTTGAAGGAGTTGATAACACAGTAATATAAATTTATCACATGGACATTAACGTTTGAGGTCAGCTATCAAACCTTTGTGCTCTTCTAGGCAGCAAGAAACTTGGCTGAGAACCTAGGAGTGAATACCTCTTTCCTCACTATTAATCATCTTAGCCTGGTAGTTTTCCAAGCACTTCATCCAATACTTGGACACATTTCTTCATCACGTGAAGTGGCTGGGCAGGATTACATTTACTCTCATTTTTGAAAAGAAACGTCCAGATTTTAGCAAAGTGCAACATACTAACATGAATTCTGTAATAATTCAGAATGCTTTTCAATTTTTGGCTGTATAAAACCATGCTGATTTTGAGAAAACAGCCTGTTAGTTACAAGTATAGATTTAACTAGATTTACAGCTAGTTATTTTCTCAGAGGTTGAACTACTAGGGAGATAAGTGACAAAAATAAAACTGAAGATATAAATTATGACAATGACAGAGTAACGGGATTTTTAAAGTAGAAGAATTCACTTTGAAGGAGCAGGTAGCAAAAATTTACAATGGACATTGTTTGCTGAAGTGACCAGAGTTATTTGTACATATTGCTATAGAGCTTGTTTTTCCTTACCTTTGTTTGTGAAATGTCACGGATATAAAAACAGTGACTATTTCACATTGACAAATAAAGGGCTAGCATCTTAAGCCTTTTACAAAACTAACTCACAGAGGCCTAGTGATATCAAGGGACTGTGAAAGAGGCAAAACTGCTAAGTGCAGGATTTTTGCTGCAGGAAATATGACCAGGGAAGAAAAGGGGCATGGCAAAGCTCCATTGGATTTGAGAAATGGACCTCATGCTCACTTTGAAGTCCTGGGAGATAGGGGGGTGGAAGATCAAGCACTAAAAACTTCCGACACTCAGTTTCACCTGAGACTTGGAATCATTTGTGATAATTTAATCAGACAGGAATGTTAATTAAGGCTTCAGGCCCTATGTATAGACGCTAATTAATTACATGTGTTGATTAGCATTTTGCTGTATTGAACACGCAACACCCTAGGTATATCTTTCCCAGAAATGCCACGTGTAAGGTAATTCACGTCTGTTCTGTGCAGGGCTGTTCTGTGGGTGGGCATTATGGTGGTTCTGATTTAAATAGGCTGGTTCTGCTCCGTAGAAACTGGACCAGGGTCCGTATTCTTATTCCTGGCACACACACTGCATGATAGGAAACAAGGATGCCAGATAGAAAAAAAAAAGAAAAAAAGAGCCCAGAGCAGAGGGAAAGGAAAAGTTGGTTTGTAACTGCTCATTAGCAGACAACACAAGTTGGTTTGCACTTCTTGGCAGTCAGAGTTAAAACTATCCCTGCGGATAGTTGTGTGGTTTAAAGCTACCTAAAGGCCTGATATTGCCCAAAGGAGTCCTCCTGTACCCTGTCTGTCCCCACCTACATGCTCCAGCCACTGCTGTCCACGTGCCACATCAGTATGTGACCCCATTGTTTCTATAAGACTCAGCTTCTGCCAGTCTAGTGCTTCAAGACACCTTGCTGATGGATGAGACAACATGCCCAAGTCAGCCCAATGGACCAAGTGGGCACAAGAAGCAGTTCTGGTCATTAGAAGGCAGCTAACTGCTAGATTTGCATTGTTGTGTTGTCCATCTGCACACATGTATTTACCCCTACTTACTGCTGTGTGTACATCTTCATTTAATTAACTATTCAGGTGTTGGATGGAGATTGGTGAGAGCAGAGATGAAGTCCTAGGTCCCAGCTCTAGATGGAGCAGCTGCTACACAGAGTTAGTTTGTTTTTGGGGGGACACTTACTCTGTTTTACTGGTCAGGTAAGAGATTTTAGGGACAATGTCTGCCTTTCTAACACCATCTTGCTGAAATGTATCATAACCACCAATTACTTGGCTCTTTATTGAATCATTTGGCTTATTAAGATGTCTCAGGAATAAATCTTGCCAAGATTCAGACACACTAACATTGCTGTTGACTTCCAGGGATTTACTGAAGTGTAGGAACTTGAAAGTGCTTTCAGGAACTGGCAGCATTTACTACTGAACTAAAGATACCAAAGCTTAGTTCTTTAAAAACCTCTACCGGTGCTGTAGAGAAATACCACGAGAGCTTGGCTAAAGTGAACTAAAGTTGGATCGTTATTTTCAGAAGAAATAAAAATCATCACAGCTCCTTAGCTCTAGTTTCAAACAAATTATAAGCCTCTCACATTGGAGAGATCTGGGTATGTTTACGATTAGTTATGTTAATCCCATGGGACACTATCTATTACAGAATCACAGAGTGGCAGGGGTGGAAGGGGCCTCTGGAGATCACCTAGCTCAACTCCCCAGCTAAAGCAGGTTCACCTAAACCAGGTGGCACAGGATAACATCCAGATGTGTTTTGAATGTCTCCAGAGAAGGAGACTCCACAACTTCTCTGGGCAGCCTCTATCAGTGTTCTGTCTTCCTCAAGTTAAAGATGTTTTTCCTAAGGTTTAGATGGAACTTCCCGTGTTCGATTTTGTGCCCATTGCCCCTTATCCTGAACAGTTCAGGAAACAATCAGAAGACCATCAGTATGTCTGTTATGGGAACTTAAATTAATAAACATCTCTAGCATTCCCTTTGTGAATTGCAATAATTAATTAAAACAAACTAGAGACTAATGATAGTATTTCTTTTGCTTGATTAAACAAGCACCGTGAACCTCAGTGATTTCATGACCTTCCCAATCTTATGACAAAACCAGGGGAGTTCAGTGGTAGAAGACCTGAACTTTCAGATGGTCAGAGTAAGCCAGTTCCTGAAATCTTGGGATTTCCTTGTTTTTGATTAAAGTCACAAGTAGATTCTTTATCCACAAACGGATTATCTGCCTCAGGTTCTTTTCTAGTCAATGATACAGATATGACAAAAAGCATATAGGTAACAGATCTCTAACTCTACAGTTGAATTTCTCAAGTTTGCCTATAGCAAGGGTTGGTTTTTAACCACCCACACATTGCTTTGCTTACGTGAAACAAAAATCTGACAAGCTTTCAAAAAGCTCCACCTCTGATTCTCTTGCTGTTAATCTCATTATTGTTAACACAAAATGGCTACTTGCTGAGGCCAACAACTTTCTATGTTTCACTTTGTTCTGGGCCACACCTGCTAAGCCACTAGTAAAACAACTGGTTAAAAATAATAAAAAGTTATTAAGTGCACATTTCATATGTGGTGATAGATATGGAAGGGCAAGTTCAGATTTTTTTCCCTATTCCCATTTCTGGAAGTTGAAAATTTCAGCATTTTTAATTTATAAATGTTGTACATGAAACTTCACATGTCTGCTTTTTCTCCAGTTTGACTATTAGTTTTTCCAGTGGAAATGTGGATTGTTTGACGTTTTTAGGGAAAATTGGCCAGAAACCAGTAATTCAAGAGCATGGAGTTACATGATGGAGAAATTTCAGAATTTTCATGCATGAAAATATGAATCAAGATTATCTTCATGTCTGTGGACTAGCATGCTCACTACCCAACACCCACTCTTTTACTTTTTCCCACTATTTTAACTGTTAGTCCAGAACCTTGAACCATTCCTATTCCTTGGTAACTTGTGGGTCCCTATGGGAAGCATGTATTTCCACTCTCCTGATGCAGAATAAAAATAGTTCAGGGATAAAGTACAGTACGAGTAAGCAAAACAACTCCTAGCAACACTTTATCTAAAGAGCAAGATGTTTCTCAAGGCTAGAGGGTGACTCTCATTTCCAGTAAAGTTTAACCGTGTCCTAAGTAAAACATATTGCAGCTTGGGAAAATGCTGTGTATTCATTCTTCCTTCAGGAAATGCCAATATGTGGTGTCTGCTGATGACATATTTAGAGTTCATGACCTGTAAAGGACCTTAGTGAGGTAGAAAAAAGTCTTTGCTCTTTTTATCAGCCAGGCATCAAAATCACCAACGTATACCTATGCCTGCTAGCAATGTCATTCAGTTACTAAAACATGTGAATGTGTATTGTTGTGGGGTTTTTTTAAACCAGTTATGACTTGCTTTTTCTGTACTAGCTTGCTTTCCTCCTTCCTTCAGCTGTCTGCTATAAAATGCAACTGTTGAATTCCACCTTCATTTTTTCTGCTGCAATTTACACGTAAGAAGGTTGAAAGGATTTCAAGAAGTTTGAGGAAATAAGTACGTGGAAAGTATGAGAGCAGGCAGAGCAAGTGATATGTTCCAAATCAGCCTCATATCTCTGTGGGAACTGAGCTGGCAAATTTTCTGGGTTTATTCCTAGGAACAGTATCCAAAGACATGCTATAATTCTGCAAATAGAAAACAGAAGACTATGTGGAGATCTCATGTATATGCAACAAGACAGATGGAGGTTAGGTAGCACACTGATATGCTGTGGAATCAAACCATCAGCTGGAAACCAGGAGCTTTGTTAATCATTGTCATGAAGTGAATGGAATGAAGTCCTTTACTAGCTCACAATCCATTGCCAGGACAGACACAAAAGAGAAGCGGTGATTGAGGGAACAGGATGTGGGTCACAAATACTGTGTAAATTATGGAGGGGAGTTGAGGAAAGAAAGGAGGATTTGACTGGAGTGGAGAGTATCATTAAATATTTCTCTAGAAGTATAAATGAGGAGAAATACAGCACGTAAAAGACAGAGTCAAGACAGAATCAAACTATCAAAGGAGCATATGAGAGGAATACAGGACTGAGAATGAAAAGAACAAGTGGAGAAGGAAAGAGAAGAAGGAAAGGAGACAAATGGGCAAAGCATAGAGAAAGCATTGCTGCAGGGTTTTTACTGGAGAGGACTGGATGGAGAACTGGGAGATCTGAAAACTTTCCCTCCATTTGCTCAAGTCAGTAGTGTTGCAGGCATATTCCCCTAACTTTAGAGCTGCTCCTAATTTTCTTGTCGTCTCTGGCTCTTCCACCAGTCCATGTCAGAGATGCTCTCTGTTTAGGGCCACAATTTCTGTGTATTTTACAGCCTGCTTATGTAGCTCTGGGCCCTTGACCCATGGTTTGAAAAATGAACAAGCTGTGGTCATTGTAAAGCACCATTCCAAAACCCTGGAAGTGCTTTTGTTTTTCTTCATCTCTGAGGAGTGACTTGGGGAGCATATCTGGTCACTGTTCAGGATTTGGTGTGCTGAAAAAAATGCTCTGCTTGGTAGGTTCTGAAGGTAAAAATTAGGCAGTTTTGAATTGTTTCATTTTTGTGTCAGTTTATATTGCCTGACATGCTGATGGAGCTTGTCCCATGATGCAATTTATAATCAGGTTCAAAGCCAGTAGAAATAAACTGAGGGCACTGCAGATTGCTAAGTGCCTTGCAGATGTACAAAGAAGCACCTGAGTTTAAAACAGCAACTGGGGACTGATGCCCTTAGAAACCTAAAGGAAACACTAATTGTACTCTACTGGGGAGAGAGCTAACATGCTAAGCCACTTATCTTTTCTAATTATTCTTGATCTGTTTGATCATTATAAAAAAAGCTTGTCTCTACAAGTAAGTGCTACTTTGCTTCTGTTTTTGCTCCATCTTGTTCAAACGTATGCAAATGGTTTGTCCTGTGGGACATGTAGCCATGGTGTCTGCAGCTATGTTTTGCTGCAAACCCGGGATTTTGTCCACGGCAGCACAGGGTACATGATGTCTCAGCTTGGCAGCTGCCCCTTTGATTAGAGACCAGACAGTAGCTGTGCACACAGGTCTGTATCCTCTGTGCTCTCCAGCAGGAATTTTTATTCTGTTCTTTGTTTGTCTCTTGCCTTCCTCTAAAGTAAGTCTTTCCAGACCAGTTTGGTAATGTTTGTTCTTTCGGCATGGAAACACATAACAACAACTCATTTTACATATGGGCAAAGTGGTCAGGTGGGAAAGAAGTCATAAACAGAGCTTTCTTCAAAGCATTTCTTGGGAGACAGAGGCTATTTGCATACTGCATGTTTCATGAAAAAGAAGGGCAAGCTTTTATGATACTTGCAACTTAAAGAGTATAGTTCTGCTATGCAACGCATCTTTTTGAATGATTCTTCAAACTGAACCAGCTCTGAGTCACCTAAATTAGTTGTGTACACATGTTCAGCAGGTCTCTATTATTTGTGGTAGTCAAGGACACGGTTCTTGGGACATTTCGGGAGCCAGGTGTACAAACATTTCCAGCACTATTTCCTTCCTCTAATGTGGCACAAGCAATGTCTGTTTGAGTGAAATTTTTGGATTTTTCTTTTTTTTTTTTTTTTGTAGAAAACTTACTACTTTCAAAGTACAGTTGTTTTCATAAAAGTCTATAACCAAAGGGGGAAAAAAGTAAAGAACCGAAAAAACCTTCCCACATTTCAGTGTACTAATATAGCGGTTTCTTGGATGTCCTTTCAAATCATTGGTTGTGGCTGGCTTGAATCCTTATGGAGTGAAAAGCATTCAGCTCAAGTGCCCTATCAGCAGTAACTGCAGCTTCTTGAAAATGATGACATGTACTCTATGGAAAAAGTTTGTAAACATTCAAGTCTTTTAGTGGAAGCCAAAGCTGTTCTGCTGTGTGGAGTTTTGAGACATTTGAGCATATTTGTGAAGGATATTATGGTGGCATTATTGCTGTGAGAGTATAGACAAAGGGTCTTCTATCTGAATACATCAGGTTACTTAGGTATTGACTGTGTTTCCATTTCACATTATACAATATGACCTCATCTTTAAAATCTTGCCTTTCTTTTTCATGACTAAGTTCATCTGACAAAAACGTAATTCAAAAGTTGAAGGAGAAATACATGAAATAACACCCCCCCCCAAAAAAAATCACACATTTATTTTTTTAATATTTGGGGCAAAATTTAGTTAATACTTTAATGTGCTTTTTACTACTTCTTACTACCTGCTTGCAAAATAAAAAATGTTGTAATTGTATTTTAGATTTTCATTGTCTCAGAAAAGAAAGACCTTGGCTTAAAATTCAAAATATTTTTACACATTTTTATGCTATTTTAAAACTTTACTTGAAATTGTGATAGTAGCACTTTTAATACATGATACCTTCTTTTAAATCAAGACTTCTACAGAATATAAAATTATACAGGATCAGCCAAGCTAAATAACAGAGATTTTTTATTGAAATTAATCTGATCTTTTAAAACGTGTTCACTGATACAGTGTCACAGTGAACTGCCTCGTTTTCTGTGAATGCATATAATTTTTTAATGTAAACCTAGCCAGCTGCTATTAGGTGCTCATGATTTGACTTAAACTGTCATTGAAAATAGCAGTAAATCAACTGTTTACAGAGGAGAAGGCAAATATAAACAAAACTAGTCAGAGCTCTGGTCTTTGCAAGGGAGCCTCTGGATGAGCCGACATGAAAACTCATCTCTGCTCTCCACTGTCTATACCAAGAGAGGTCAGGTTATCAACGTATTAACCATGAGGCAGCTTGCAGATCAGCAATCCTAGGAGCTTTCCTTCCCTTGCAAAAGTAGTGTTTGTAGACTCCAGCAAACACATGGAGAAGAGCAAAGACATTGTGCAGCTTCTGGTGGGGAAGAGCATTGTCCAGCACAAGGTGGTCTTGCACAGCCAGAGCCACATCTCTGCCAGGAGAGTGTTGTCTCCCAGGGAGACAGGCAGGGGTTCACTCTGACCAGTTACTAAACTAGAAGCTGACTGGTATCACAAACTTTGTGCTACATTTAGCCTCAGTGAGTTGAACAGATGCTCGGTGCTCTCTGCTTTTCAATTTCTTTCCTGCATGTTCCCAAAAGGCACATCCCTGGCTTGTGAAATACCCTGTGAAATGTGCACTACAACATGGGGTGCCTGCAGACAGGCAGGTCTCCCCCACTTTTGCTGTGAAAATGAGCAGCAAGTGTTTGAGTGATTCTGAGGATAAAGTACACTTTTGACCTGTTTGTTACAACATTTTCTTTCTTTTTGTTATGTCATAAGTATCAAGAGAACGTAAAGCATTCTTTCCAATCTTTTGTCTGATAAAACGTTGTTTCGCCTTGGCTTTCTACATATATTCATATCTGAATTTTCCGGAGGAAAAGTGTCATGGTCCAGCAATTAAACTGATGACAGATGCTCTCTATTATCCCCCTCCCTTCACAGAAAGGGAAAGGAGAAAGAATAAGGGGAGAGACTTATGAGTAGGAAACTGAACTATACGGCTTTAATGGAATAGTAATGATGAAAAAGAAAATAATGAAATATATACAACTACATACAAAACCAATATCCTGCTACCTCCCTCCCCCCAGTAATGCTCACATTGATATGAGGCTGCAGGGCAGCCCTCGGAAAGTCCTGGACAGGGCTCCTGGAGTCAGTGGCAGACAGGAGCTGGAGGCAAGGGTGCACGGAGCCGGGAATGCATGGTTTGGGGTCAAAGGCAGAAAAATGGACAGACTCCTTCCATGACATCAGCCATGGATGAATAAGAAGAGGCTTGACCCTTGTGATCCCTTAGACTTATACCAAGTATGATGCATATGAGATTAAATACTTCATTTAGTCAATTTTGGGTCACCTGTCCGGTCTGTTCCTTCCTGTAGGAAGGTTGAGGTGGGACCCCTTTGTTCCCCTTTGTTTACAGAGTATAAAATGTTTAGCAAAACCAAGTGGTGGCCTTGGTTCTGATTACCATTCTCTAGCAGTAACTAAAAAAAATGAGTGTTGTCAGCCCTAGAGGCAGACACTGACTGAAAAAATGTGCAGTTAATTTCAGCAAGTGCAGTTACTTAGAAGTGACTTAAATTAAATTTGTTAACAGAAAACTGGTAATATCCTGGCCTAAACCAGGACAAAAATCCAAAAGAATATCAGTGTAGAAAAGGAAAAAGGAGGAAAAAAAAAAAAAAAGGGAAGAAAAAGACACATGCCCCCAAATCAACTCCAATAACAGGGTATTATTGATAATTATCTCTGCTGTAAGATGGGCAATTAGCTTTGGTATTAACATAGTCAACTTGAAGGAAGTCTCAGGATGTAATTCTGCACAGTCACACTGGAGAGGGAAATATTGGGAACTCTGATCTGGCAGTGCGGCAGGTCACCGGCAGAGCTCTACAGACAGCCAGGTGCCATGGGTGGAGGTGATGTTATCAGGTAAGGCTTCAAGAAGCCACTATGCATTGCATGGAGGCCACAGGGAGCACCTAGTCTTCTTCTGGAGACACTGCCTTTGGGGGACATAACTTGTAGGAAGATGCACATGCTTGTTTCCTTCTGAAGGAGCAGTTATGTGGTGTACAAAGTGCTCTCACTGGAGACCTTTTGAATAGTTCAGCACTGCACCAACAGGAATGGTCATGGTTTCTTCCAATAGACACTGCTGCACCAGTCAATAGTCTATTTGTTTGTACATATGTAAAGCAAAATAAAACAGCCTGTGACGCCCCTAAAAAAATCCCCAAGCAGCTGATTTATAAAAACAGCATATTTTTTTCATCTGTGCCTCCAAAGGAGAATTGGCAGGAATATTGCTGTAGTTTATTGATTGTAAGGTTTTTGACTAAGATAGAAATAAATTTTGGCATCAAAATCCTTACTACAAGACCCAAATACACAGACTATTTTCCCAATAGTGTTAAGTCAACAGTGGTAATAACTAGAGGTCAGCAGGGATACCCAGTTGCTTATCAGAACACATTTGAAATCAGGTCACAGTCCTTTGATGCTTGAAGTTGAGAAGCTAACTGTTAATATCCTCTGTGAAGCTCAGGAAAACATTCTGGGTAATGACTAGAATAAAGAAACAAAAACTGAAATAATAATTAGCCAGTAATTGCAAGTTTTGACCAACTTCTTCCTCCTCTTGGTCAGTGGAAATGAAAGGAGGAGCATTTTGAATTCTGCAACCATAATTACACTTCTGGCTTGGAAAAGGTTGTTCATGGGAAGTAAATCCACAATTTGACATCAATGTTAGCAGGGGGGGAATGTTCACTGGTGGTAATTTGATGGTAATAACTGAGCTGCCTCACATGTAGCCCTACCTAGAATGTCTCATGTTCTCTGGATCAAAATGGGTATCTGAGTTGCAATTATGAATTAAGCCAAGAAATACATAAGCCCTCTTCCAAAACCTGAATATAGCAGCATATAAATGCTTAGCACGACTGGAAAGACTGCTTCTAACAGATTGATTTTCTAAACCTGTGATGATCAGGTGAAACAGGCACTGAATATACGGTTCTCCTCTCTTTCTCATGCAAGTATTGGTATATATCTAGAAATTTGGAAAGGCAAAGTACAGTATTTATTGGGTGGTAGGAAAATCTCCAGTGATGACCTAAGGAACTTCTAGTTTTCCTCCATTACATACAAGAAACATTTCTGTTGTGTTTAACAAATTTGATTGATTAGGTAAAACAATGTCTATTTGCAGAATCATTGGTCCCAGATGGAGGCTTTTAGTGTTTACTTCATAAATCATTTTCTTTCTCTTTTTATTTTTCATTTTTCCCCAAAGCTTTATAACTAAGTTATACAATCAATTTGGGAAGAATTTTTGTTGATTGATTTTTGGCCCCAGCAAAAAATAGCACAAGGTTTACTATTATCAGATGCAGTATACACTCCCCAATAGATTAAAATTATACCCATTTGGAATCATGGAAATGCAAGATGAAGAGGATCTCAAAGTAATAGTTCTTCATGTCACTTCCATTGCCAATGCAGGCATATTCCCTGCAGTATATATTTAATAAAATGAAATTTAAGAAGCTATTAGAAACTGAGGATATGTTAGTGGTCTAGTTATCATAGTCAAAATATTTAAATTCCACCACTTGACAGCCTTGGCAAAGTTATATCAAGCTATCTTAGATAGCTAAACAGACTGCAATACATATTGAATCTGGATGATCTTCGGCTAGTGAAACTCCATGGAATTCACAATATGACCTTCTACCATTTTTTATGGTTTTGGAGTGTCTGTTTAAAATGGTGTGCTAGACTTGTGAGGTGGTTGTGGTCTGAAAATTATTCTAGTGATGCTGAGGGAAAAAATGGTCCACATATCACTGGTACATAGCAGTTTCCTCCCTTTCTTTGGCTAAAAGTGAAGTCTGTGGCATGCTGTGACTATGTTAAACAAAACAGACTTCTAAAATATCTTGTGGCTGTGGTCTGACAGCCTTTTTTTGAAAAAGCAAAGTCTGAGATGTAGTTATAAACTTGTTTGTGTATGGTGATCATACTGCTTTTACTGTGTACATTAATGTTACTACACAGAGAAGAATCCTTACTTCAACTTACACACAGTTAACCTGCAGAAAGTTTGCGTCCCCAAGAAAAATAAATGCACAGTCCCCTGTACTGAACAAAGTTCCCTGCAGTTGGTATGTTTTACTCCTTGGCTCACATAGTAAATTGTTTTCTGTAAAAACATTATCTTTAATGATGGGAGATAGCTGGGAATGTTTTATTAAAGGTCTATAAATGGATAACAAAGTGATACATATAATCAGCTTACATTCACTGATCCGTGCAATTTCGCTTTCTTCTGCCACGTGCATGGCACAAGTATATCTAGATATTAAGGGTCATCTCAGTTTCTTCCTCCACTCTCTTTTCTGCTGGGCATTCAGTAGTCTGAATATAGAGTTTGTCAACAGCAGAGCCAACAACAGCTCAGATATAAGGACAAAAGAGGACTCAAGCAGGGAAGAAACAAACAGGGCTGAAGCCACTTCAAGTGTGTTTCCCTAAGGAGTTGATTAGAGGTGAGCATCCAGGCTTGGTGTATGTTTCAGTCTACCAGTGGTGTTTCTATACTCATCCACAAGAGTCAGGGGCCTTCATTCAGCTACCATAGAGACCTGTGCAGCTCAGTAGCAAAAGTCTGTGCTTGCCTCAGGGCAAGAAGAGAGAATGGAGCAATTGCACTTGGGAGTGGCTGAAGCACAGCTGTGGCTTCTGTTACAGTGTAAGGATGAGGAGAGTGCTCTGTCAAGAGAAAATTTTTGGTCCAGGTTACGATCCCTCCCTCATTGAGTGCCTTGCTGGCTGTTGACTGCCTCAGCTCCTCCCAGAGGAAATTCCTTGGCAAGTAATTGCTGTAACACAAATTACCCTGAATGACTTGAGCTTGACTGTGCTAGATATCATCCCTAGAAACTGCTCAGAGCTTCTTGTGGCACCTCTTTCAAACTGTAGATTTAGTGAGAAAAGGGAAAATCTGGAGAAGGAGAACAATAGGGTTAGGCTGAATCTTGTTGCATCTTTCTTTTACTTGCACAAGATAGAACAACATATTGCAGGATCAGGCAAAGCTGTAGCCAGCTTCTTAATGATGTGAGCTGTATACCCAAACATTCATAGGGTAAGAACTCGAGTCCCAAACAGTTGTGTTTTCCAGGAATCCCACAGATTCTGTGTAAAAGAAGCGAACAGACAACTGGGCATGCCTCTGGATCCTGGTTTGTACATGTTTAGCACTTTCTGTATCAGCGGCAGTTCAGAGTACCAGGGAGCTTCTACCCTAGCCCAGCCCTGCTGTGGAGGTGGCCTTATCATGGAAACCACAGCTGAGCTTCTAATGAGCCCCAGGTACTTCAGGTCACTGTATGGCTGATGTTAGTGTACCACCTTCCTTTCAGAGCCCTGATCTGCTGAGGGCAGCCTGTCAGGGGATATTACTGCCAATGGGTCTGAGAAGGCACAAGGCATCGTGTGGGGCCTGGGGTGGAGGGAGCAGCTTCACTGAGCTTAAAAGAAGAGCTTGCACGGAGCTGACCAAGAAAGAAAAGTGAAAGAGGGAATGTGGAAATCCATTTTTAGAAGTGACCTTACCACAGTTTATAATGAGCACCCTGGGTTTTCCTCTGAGTCATGGAGTAGTCAAAAGCTGCTTTATGCAGCGCGTGTCCTCAGCAGTCTCCACGGAGCTTCTCTTGGCTTCAGACAGTTAAATCACATCTCAGCATAGCATGTGTAGTGCATTCTTGTGGTCATCTCTGCATTCACGTACTGCTACAAAATATTTAAGAGAGGTGCCAGCTGTCTACTGGAAGGTGCCATAACTGTGTGTATCCACCTGCTGGGATTTAGAGATGACACAGATGATCATCAGCCTGTAACAGACACCAGTCCCCAGTGAACAGCTCTGGTTTTCCACTTCCTAAATGTTCTCTCTGCAGAGATGGAATGGTTCATTTCAACAGGGCTCTCTTTGGCTTACAGTCAAGAATGGTATAAAGTTGCAGCATGTTTCTCCTTTTATTACTTCTTTTCTTACCAGGATATAATATCTTCATGTTTAAACAGGTATTAAAAAAAAAAAAAAAAAGAAAGAAAGGATAGGAGACCTAAATATTAAAAAAAAATAAATCTGTGTATCATGAGTGCCAAGGTTCCTTTGTTAATAACTCTAATTCTGTTTATTAACATATGTGGCTTGCAAGTGTAAAAGTCACTACTAAGTGGCCATGCAGCTAAACGAAGTACATGAAAAGTGCTCTACAACAGTGATAAATAAATCATAATATTCAACACTGAAGCTGACAGCTCTGTAGCTAGGCACAAGTGGCCTGTGTGTCTGGGTGACAGGCTTGTTTTTGGTTTGTCATAGAAGGGGGTAGGTGGTCTGCTGCATCCAGGAAATCCCAACACGCAGAAATAGGAGCAAGTTTTCACATCAAACATACAAGGTCTTGTGCAAAGCTCACTGAAGGGTGTTTCTTTAACTTTCTCACATCATGTCTTGGAAGAGAACTAACTAGTTAAATCCCAGCTGAACACTTAGCCCCTTTTAAAAAACTGTTTTTACTCTCCATCATTCTTTGAGTTTCATAAAAGTGTTTCATCTTTGGGTATGCTTTTGCAGAGGAGGTGCTAAAATTGTACGTGAGATGGTGCTCTGGAGGTGAGAAACATATGGTGAAAATAGAGACTAAGCCTGGGACAGGCTCACCTACCTTTTCAGTAGCCCTTCCTCCCTCCAAGTTACATTGCTCTTCTTGAAAAGAGCTACTGAGTCTTCCTTGCAGGCTTTGTTTTTTCTGATGAAAGAAAAGCCCCTGTATTTCAGTTTTTGTGTTTCTAAGGTCTTGAAACCCAGGAAACAATTGCTTTTTCTAGATGGAGGTGACACTGCTGCCTCAGAGCAGTGGAGACTAAAGAAAGTTTAGCAAGGCTTCCCTGAATCACCTACCAAACAATCCCTCAGGCTTCAGATTTGGATCAAATGGAGTGGATTTTCATAAAAACAGGGGTCAGCAGGGGAATACTTCTGATGGAGAGAGAAAATCAGGCCTTGTGCATATGCGGGTCATTGGTGCTTACCTCATGTACTTTTAGCAGTTGCTCTAAATTGTTTCTCACCAGGAATGATGATATTGTGATAAGGTACAGTAACAAACAGGGTTTCTGTTTACACTTCTTTAAAGAGAGGACCAGTGCTGCAGTGTAAATATGAGAAAATGGAGTATGTGTTTATATTGCCTTACTGCTTAAATATTTGGTGGCATATATAATAAAATCTTTTTTCCTAGAGCTGTGAAGCTTGACATGTATATTTTTTTGAACTTTTTGGATATTTCTGCCATAATCCCTCAAAACAATACCAGTGCATTCAGAAGATTATGACTCTCTCAATTGGTAGAATTATTCAGAATTCAGCAGGAACAAACCAAATCTGTTTTGCAACCCTGTACTATAACAATTCCTTTGCTGGGTTGCAGGAGGGAGGATAAAGTAAAGGGCTGATTCTTAAAACTCTTCAATGTCTCACTTGAACACAAGAATAATGGAGATTCAGGAAACAGATTTTCTCTAGAAGTGTGGTTTTCTTAAAGATTGTGTGTTTTGTCATCAGATATTCACAGGACTGAGATCATTGTGTCCTGTGACACAGCATTCAGGCGTAGAGGGAACTGGTTTAAAAATAGCATCAGTATCTTTGGAAGCTCTCCAAGACCTCAGGTGGCTGTATGTTTTTAAAACACAACATACTTCTTCAAATGAAGAATCAGAGCAGCAGCATCTGGGTTGATGTTTTATTTTATTTTTTTAAATTATGTCTTTTGCTAACTGTCATTTTAGTTTTGGGTTTCAGTTTGGGATGACTACTCCAACTTTGAAACCTCAAGGTGTTCTCCTTGAGCAGCATAGAAGGAATTGGATGCAGTCAAGGCATGGAAGAACATCATCCACTGAGGGATATTCATCCTAGGTCTAGGCATTTCTGTAGTGAACTGTGGAGAGCAGTAAGCTCCACTGACCCCCTAAAGAATCAAAAGAGGCACTCAGTCCTCATAGGTGTGTGCACAGCCTGGGCAGAATCAACAGTGCCTGTGTGTTTGCAAGCCAGATTCCAGGGAACTAAATTCCCAGGGTAGAAGATCCCTGCCAATCCTCTTACCAAATGCAATGAGATGGTGAGGTTTCACTGCTGTATAGAGGGATTAAAATGGGGATTAGACCTTTGCTGTAGCTCTGCAGGGAGACTTCCAAAAGCTGTGTGAAGATGTGATGTTAACTGTGTGAAGAGACACCAGAAAGAGTGTGCACACATACAGGGAAAGATAATAAGTCATCCCAACTAAGGCTTTGCGCTAATGCAAATAGAATCATAAAATTATAGAATCATTTTGGTTGGAAAAGACCTTTAAGATCATTGAGTCCCACATTTAACTTAGCACACTGCCAAGTCTGCCATTTAACCATGTTCCTATGAACCATGCCTACATGTCTTTTAAATACCTCTAGGGATGGGGACTAAACCACTGCCCTGGGCAGGCTGTTCCAGTGCCTGAAAACCTTTTCAGTAAAGAATTTTTGCCTAATATCTACTAAACCTTACCTGGCACAACTTGAGGCCATTTCCTCTTGTTCTATCACTTGTATCTTGGGAGAAGAAACCATCCCCCACCTCACTACAACCTCCTTTCAAGAAGCTGTAGGGAGAGATAAGGTCTCCTCTCAACCTCCTTCTCTTCAAACTAAACAACCTCAGTTTCCTCAGCCACTCCTCATAAGACCTGTGCTCTAGACCCCTGATCAGCTTTGTCACCCTTCTCTGGACACACTCCAGCCCCTCAATGTCCTTCTTGTAGTGAGGGGCCCAAAACTGAACCCAGCACTGGAGGTGCAGCCTCACCAGTGCTGAGTACAGCGGGAAAATCACTGCCCTGGTCCTGCTGGCCATACTATTGTTGATACAGGCCAAGATGCTGTTTGCTTTCTTGGCCACCTAGGCACACTGCTGACTCATATTCAGCTCATTGTTTACCAAAACTCCCAGCTGTCTTTCTGCCAGGCAGATTTCCAGCCAATCTTCCCCAAGCCTGTAACTTTGTGTCGGATTGTTGTGACCCAAGTGCAGGACCTGCCACTTTGCTTGGCTCAGTCTCATACAATTGGCCTTGGCCCATCGCTGCAGCCTGTCCAGATACCTCTGTAGAACCTTCCTACCCTCAGGCAGATCAACACTCCCACCCAACTTGCTATCGTCTGCAAAATTACTAAGGATACACTTGATCCCCTCGTCCAGATAATTGGTATAGGTATTATAGAGAACTGACCCCAGTACTGAGCCCTGTGGGACACCACTTATGACCAGTTGCCAGTTGGATTTAACTTCATTCACCACAACTCTTTGGGCCTGGCCATTGAGATGTTTTTATACCCATCCAAAGCATGAGCAGCCAGCTTCTCCAGGATAATGCTGTGTAAAACAGTGTCCAAGGCTTTACTACAGTCCCGTTAGACAAGGGTATTAACTCTGGTCCCTGAGTAAGATACTCCAGCAAAGCACAGGCACAGTAAAAAAGCAAATCTTCACCGCCTGGTTTGCAAGCACCAACAGCTGTAGATAAGGGAAACCGAAGGCGAACAAAATTTTGGGTTTTTTCTTTACATTCCTCTGTTTTCAATGGTTATATGGGTTTTTGTCATTGATTTTGTTTTGTTAGGGTTTTTTTTGTTATTTTATTCTTATCTAGTACACTCCCCCTTTTCTGAAATCAGGAGGAAACCAACCAGAAGCAGTCCAAGCCTTTTCAGGAAAGACAGCACAATTTTTTTTGAAAGAAAAATTCTGGAAAAAGTCTATTTGTTCCCCTTACAATTTTTTTTCTGAAATCTTACAAAACTATTTTAGTTTGCTTCATGGATTCATTTGTTTAATTTCAGAATTCTGTTCTAAATATTGTACTGTAAAAATCAAGATAAACATGTAACTGTAAAAATAAACAAAAACCAACAGGAACAAAGGGGGTTTTCATGTTGTTGAAGAAAAGCTGGTTTTATATGTCTTAATGATAGAAACATGGAAAATTCTAGAGAGTGTTTTTCAAACTACAGCCAAATTTTCAGCCACAGTAAGTTGAAATCATTGACCAATATGCAGCCAAATTTTTGCTCACTGACAACTCAATCTCAGTTATAGGTTGTAGCTTCAGCAGTGCTTTCTCCACCTCTAACAAGCTAGTGGATGAAACCTGTGTTGCATCTATCTACTAGAGGAAGATCACCACTGAAGAACCTACTGTACCTAAAAGGAAGGGATTTCTGACAGCACAACAGAGCGTGCAGAAATGCTGCATCATGAGCAGTTCACAGGAGTGGTGTTCCCCTCCTTTTTTTTTTTTTTTGGCCTCAGTTTGAGTTTTGCATGAAGAGAACACTTAATCCTTCTGGAAAGGGATTGGACGAGTTGCAACACCCAGCTAAGGCTTTCATTGTTTGAAAGAAAACTCTCTCTAAGACATAAAAAGAAGAGTAAATTCAAATAAAGTTTGTGGGGTTATCCAAACCTGCTGTAAGGGAGAGTAAGAATTACTGAAGAATTACTACTGTGAGCTTTGCATACTCTTCTACAAAAATAGCCTACATTCTTCTCTTTATGTGGATGGCTACTTCCTAAATTCCTTATGAAGCCATTTCCTACTCTCTTCTAAACGTCAGTCAACCCGAGTCCCTGTTGCATTAAGTACAGCTTGCCAGGCTCTGCACATGCAAGGGATGCTTGGGAGCAGAAGTACATGTAGGTAGGCTGCAGTTCCAGACTCGTGTTAATGCAACAGCACTGTGACAGTGAATGAGGCCAGGTGGCCTCAGTAGCACTAAGGTGTTCAAACAGCTCTGCAACATATATGGTTCTCATTTCCTTTTTGACACCTGCTGAAGTCTAATGGTGCTATTTGCTTTCCTTACAGTTTTATTACTATCAAATAACAGGACCTACGTAGGCCTTCTAGGGAGCTTTTATGACAAAAATAAATCAGAATGAAAGAAAAACTCTGAATACCACACTAGGGGAGGGGGGAAATGTAGCTCAGCTCCATTTCTTGCTGTTAGAAACACACAGATATTATCTTCAGGTATGCCTGAGTGTGTCACATTAAATCAGGTTCCAGCATACCAGTGTGTTCATGAGTTCATATACCTTTTGACATTACCAATCCTCAACTAACGTAACTTCATGAGAAACATCTGGTTGAGTTACCTAATGCCAATATTGATTCTGGCCTCACCCTGCCTGCACAGAATGGAGGAATTTCATATGCCATTTGTTTCTTTTTCATGAACACCGTAGTGTACATATTTGCTTTCTGTCCCCTCCCCTCCACCATCCAAGTCTGCGAAGGAACCAGTGAACCATGTTTCTTTCTTTCCCTTTTTATTACTACAGGCATTTGTCCATAGTAGCTGTGACATGACCTCTCACTGATCCAAGCCAGTAGGTTAAACACAGAAGAAAAACAAAACAAGACAGAACCAAAACCCAAAACACCTTTGACCTGCTCAGTCATCTGAGAGGTGAGGGAGGGAGGATTGATTCTGAGCGCCTTTAATTCCAAGAGCATGTAGTGTCAGCTTCATTAAAGCCAGGGTTCAAAGGAAATGGTAGCTGAATGGCATGACCTGTATTTTCAGAGAAAGGGAGACAGGTGGGAAAAAGAGAGGCAGAAACATGGTGGAATCATCAGGGTGATCAAGACAAATGCAAGTTGCTACAGCACAGCTGCCCAAAGCTTCAGAAAGGAAGAAAATGGCACTGCTGCACTTGGAGCCCCATCCTGTGGCTATCCTGGTCAATCCAGAACAGATCTCCAGAGCAGACTCTGACTGGTCCTGTTCCTGAGCTCTTGTTTCATGCAACAGGGACTGAGCTCAGAGTCTGGCACAGGGGATGTCTGCTCTTGTTGTGAAACTGTTCGACTTCAAATGTCAAATGATGAGGTAATTCTCATTCGTAGTTGTTTGTTTTACCTTTGGTGGGAGGAGAGGAGGAAGACATTAAATAACTCCTATAAAAATTGTCATGTATGTAGCAAAAGGTTTCACCACTCCCTTCTTTCTTAATGTTGTTAATTTTTTTCAACATTTTAAAATCATCTCAAAAGAAAAGTAATTTTTTGTCATTAAAATCTCAAGGTAATAGGCTGTTTATTATGAACGTGAACTATCTTCTGGTGAGTACTTCATGCTCACAATCATCATAAAGTCTCTATTACATTGTTCAAGAAGTACAAAGAACTTTTAGTGTAAAACATCCAGATAGTCTGGTTTTCCTTTGGGACCTGTGGTGGGTTGACCCTGGCTAGTCACCAGGTGCCCACCAAAGCCATTCTGTCACTCCCCTCCTCAGCTGAAGCCACCTGGTGGCCTGGTCACACGCTGCGGTGGTGGTCATTAGCCATTGTTGGTGCTGTTCCCCTGTCCTGGCAGCCTTTCCTAAGTCTGTCTTTGTTGCTTTTCAGGGTGTCACACACCTGGACCTGGGGTATGGATGCCCTGTCCCCAGGCTCTGGGGACCTCTCTGGGCCTGACATTGACTCTGGCAGGACATCTGCCTCCTGTTGTTACCTAGGCTCTCTGCTTTGGTATACAACCTTGGAATTTGTGGCAGGTTGACCCTAGCGGAAAGCCACTCCAAAGCCGCTTCATATTCCCCCTCCTCAGCTGGCTGGGGAGAGAAAACACAACAAGAGGCTCCTGCATTGAGACAAGGACATGGAGAAATCACTTACCCATTACTGTCATGGGCAAAACAGACTCAACTCAGGGAATTTAACTCATTACCAATCAAATCCGAGTAGGGTAGCAAGAAATAAAGCCTCAATTTTAAAACATATTCTCTCCACTCGTCTCTTCTTCCCAGGTCCAGATTCACTCCTGATTTTCCGCTACCTCCTCCCCAAGCAATACAGGGGGATTGGAAATGGGGGTTGCAGTCAGTTCATCACAAGCCTCTGCTGCTCCTTTTTCCTCACGCTTTCTCCCTGATCCCTCCCATGGCAGTCAGTCCTCCATGAACTTCTCCAATATGAGTCCTTCCCCTGGCCTGCAGTTCTTCACAAACTGCTCCAACATAGGTCCTTTTCACAGTGTGCAGTCCTTCAGGAACAGACTGCTCCAGCATGAGCGGTCACAAGTCCTGTCAGAAAAGCTGTTTCAACATGGGCTCCTCTCTCTCCATGGGCTCATAGATCCTACTAGGAACCTGGTCCAGCACAGGCTTCCCATGGGGTCACAGCCTCTTTCAGGAATCCATCTGATCAGGTGTGAGGTTCTCCATGGGCTGCAGGTGGATATCTGTTCCACCATGGATCTCCACAGACTGCAGGGGAACAGCCTGTCTCACCATGGTTTTCACCACAGGCCACAGAGGAATGTCTGCTCCAGCACCTGGAGCACCTCTTCCCTCTTCTTCTTCATGGATGTTGGTGTCTGTAGGGTTGTTTTCCTCACGTCTCACTTCTATCTCCACTACAGTTGCTGTTGCACAGCAAATTTTTTCCCCTTCTTAAATCCCAGAGGCACTACCTACTGTTACTGATGGGCTTGGTCTCAGCCAGCAGCAGGTCCCTCTTGGAACTGATTGGGATAGGCTCTGTGGGACATGGAGGAAGCTTCTATCAGCTTCTCACAGAAACTACCCATGTAGCCCCCTCCACTACCAAAACCTTGCCATGCAAACCCAATACATGACCAACCAGAGGAAAAAAAAAGATAATTATAAAAACCCACTGGAGAATAATGCTTTTATGTAAGCAAAGATTGCTTGCAAAGGTAAATGAATATTGTTTTCTAAACCTAACAGTGTAATCGGTTGAATGGTATAAAAGACCCTCTCAGAAAGTTCCCATTTTCCTGCTACTAGAAAGCCTTTAGAATCTTTTGCATGGCCCAGAGATTTTATTTTGTGAAATAGCAAGTCCAAGATAGCAACCTGGAAAGTCTTTATTGATGCTTTTAGAAAAGAAAATCAATTTTCTTAAAAATTTTAGAAACTGTAAAAAAGTATTGTGTTTGTTCTCAAGGTGAGAAAACTAAAATATCCCCAGGAATGAAGACATGGTGGGAGGAAAAAGATTGCCACAGTTAAAATAGCTGGAATGTAAACATGAAATAGCTGTCTTCCCCAGCCTACACTAAGCACTGGACTGGGTACCTCAGAATTACAAACTTAATCAGCTAGTGCTTATGAGTGAGAAGATCCCTTAACAGGACTGTCACGGCCTTCTACTCTCTGTAGGTCAGGTGAAGGTTGAACATCTAAACACTCGTTGGTGTACAAGGGCACATGTTAATACATTGTTCTCAGGCTACTAAAACCAGGTGAAGAAGGTGGAAAGGAAATTGCAATGAGTGTGGGGTACAAATAGAATGAATTTGGAGACAAAAGACAGCCCTCCTTTGTCAGGAGAAGAAAAAGAATCCCATCTACAGTATGGGATAAATGAGTTCACAGAGCCCCAGAGACCTGCCTAGGGAATGCATGGTAATGCTAGGAAATAAATTGGCCTTTCTTTTTTTTTTTTAATGTAACCATCTTAATCACAAACCTCATTTTCAACCCAGAATGAAGGCCAGGTCTGCAGGACAGGGAGCCATAATATACCAGAAACACAACTGGCAAATAAAACTGATAAAGGTTAACAGAAATAAATCTCCATTTAAAGTTTTACAATAATTTATATATATATATATATACACACACATATATGCATATATACACACACACTAGATATACACCTAGATATACACGCATACTCTTAATTCAGAGTTATGGGTTTTCAAAAATAAGATATTAGAAATGTCTCACATCAATCCTTGGAAAAATATGACTGATTTAAAACAAAGTATACTTCCTCTGGACCCNGTCTCCACCACTAGGTTTGTATAAAAGGAAGGTTTTCACTGCATTATCTTCACTGTTTCTTCACATAATAGCTGAGGTAATTTCTGCAAGTAGCTCTACATGAATGATAGATATCTTTATTGTTTCTGACTGTTACAAATTTCAGCATGCCTACAGGATCATTCAAACTGAACAAGCTTTTTTGGGGAAAATTGTCTTCTAAAGTTGGCAGGGGCAGGCAAACCATGCATACCTACTGTAATCTTGACTGCAACTCAAACTACCTGGTGTTCTGCAGAAATTTTTTATTTGCAATTTGTGCATACATCATTCCTAGTTAATTCCAGGTGCATATAGATGTTGCCAAAGAACTAGAGCTAACAACTGTTGATAGAGCACACAGGTGGAAAGAGGTCAACTTAAACTACTGTAGGATTCCACAAATCTCCTGTCTTCTGTTTGTATGAGGCAGCCGCCTTCTGGACCCTCTGATACTACAAAAAGGGAAATAACAATTAAATTAAGTCCTTCCCTTGCTTCTGAGGGTCAGACTCTGGTTCTCTGATGGAGGTTTGCCTTTCTTCTGCCAGCCCCTTCCCACAGGGATATCATACCATGAAGACAGACACTAGACCATCCTTTGCATTCCATGAAACATTGCACTGTCAAAAAAAGTTTTGTACCTAGGACAGATGGATTGGTGACACAGCTTGGGAACTGATGATGAAGTACCATATGGAAACATATTACAGGATAAGTCTGTGGGACCGGATGGGATAAACCTAAGGGTACTGTCGGAACTGGCAGACGTGTTCACCAAGGTACTTTTCATAATTTATCTGCAGTCATAGCTAACCAGGGAAGTTCCAGTTCACTGGAGATTGGCAAATGAGATGCCCATCTACAAGAAGGGCCAGAAGGAGGACTGAGGAACCACAGACCTGTCAGTCTAACCTCAGTGCTCAGGAAAGTTACAGATCAGATGCTCATCACACGGCACATATAGGAAAACCAGGTCATCAGGCCCAGTCAGTAGGGGTTCATGAAAGGCAAGTCCTGCTTGACTGACCTGATCTCCTCCTATGACCATGTGACTTGTTTAGTGCATGAGGGAAAGGCTGTGGCTGCTGTTTACCTAGACTTTGGTAAAGCCTTTGATACTGTTTCTCAAAGCATTGTCCTGGAGAAACTGGCTGCTTATGCCTTGGATGAGTGTACACTTTGCTGTGTGAAAAAAAATCTGTATGGCCAGGCCCAGAGTTGTGGTGGACAGAGTTAAATCCAACTGGCAACTGGTCATAAGCGGTGTCCCACAGGGCTCAGTACTGGGGCCAGTTCTCTTTAGTATCTCTACCAGTGATCTGGATGAGGGGATCAAGTGNTACCAATTATCTGGACGAGGGGATCAAGTGTATCCTTAGTAATTTTGCAGACGATAGCAAGTTGGGTGGGAGTGTTGATCTGCCTGAGGGTAGGAAGGTTCTGCAGAGGTATCTGGACAGGCTTGATCGATGGGCTGAGGTCAGATGTATGAGGTTAAACAAAGCTCAGTGCTGAATCCTGAACTTGGGTCACAACAACCCCACACAAAGCTACAGGCTTGGGAAAGATTGACTGGAAATCTGCTTGGCAAGAAGGGACCTGTGTACATCGGGGTGCTGGAGCATGTCCAAAGAAGGGCAACAAAGCTGGTGAAGGGTCTGGAGAACAAGTCTTACAAAGAGTGACTGAGAGAACTGGGATTGTTTAGCCTGGAGAAAAGAAGGCTGAGGGGAGACCTTATATCACTCTACAGCTACCTGAAAGGAGGTTGTACTGAGGTGCGGGTCAGTCCCTTCTCTCAAGTTACAAGTGATAAAATAAGAGGAAATGGACTCAAGTTGTGCCAGGTGAGTTTTAGATGGATATTAGGAAAAATTTCTTTACTGAAAGGGTTTTCAGGCACTGGATCAGGCTGCCTAGGGCAGTGGTTGTATCACCATCAGTGGACGTATTTAAAAGACGTGATGTGGTGTTTAGAAACATGGTTTAATGGTAGACTTGGTGGTGTGCTAGGTTACCAGTTGGACTTGATGATCTTAAGGTCTTTTCCAACAAAAATGATTCTATGCTTTTATAATTCTGAACTTCCCATATAGACCCATTTTCAAGGTACTTGTTTATCTGCAGACATGGCCCATTTTTTACAAGATTGTTGTTCTTGGTGCTCCCAAAACGTGGATTATGGGGGCATCATTCTTGGTTCCATAGTTAAGAAGATGAATCTTCCCCTTTAGCTCAGAGAATGTTTTCATTTCATGAGCAGCTGAGATTTGCCCCAAAATTTCTAGTACTGTAAAAAGAGAAAAGTCTAAATGCAGGCATTTTTGTCAACATTCTTGTTATAAACCTACAATTGTTGTATTATGCAAGCTAATGAAATAGGCCAAATTCCTTTAAAATCCAAAAGTCAGGCTGTTAATCAGCATGAGGCACATGTGAATTACTTTATTTTTCCTCATACAATTGCTGAGACCTGTTGAGTTCCTCCTCACAGATCCAGCTGGAAGGAGGATATCTTCAGGGATATCTTTATCTCCCTGCAATAATTCAAATCATTATTGGAACAAACACTGATACAAATGAGATTACTTCCAAGTAAAGTCATTAACATAAATCAGGACAGTTGCCATAACTGCAATCTGCCCGAAATCTATGCGGCAAAACTAGGAATACAGAGCCATAATGTGTACAAGATAGATGAAAATGTATGGTTTTCACCCATCCTACTGAAATTTTTACGTGCTCTGTGCACTGATGTTTTCAAATTCATCTGATTTCCTCTTTTTTCTTAGATTCCCCATCACAAATCCCATGTCCTAGATAAAGCCAAAGTTTGTGGAGCAAATCAAAGGAGTAAATACGATATAATGTGTGCATATAGTGAAAGCAGGACTAAATTACATGTTGCAAAACTTGTAAAGTTTGGTCACTTTTTAATTTTCCTTATTTATCTGTCTCCACTTTTATTGTTTAATATAACTGATTTTCAGAAACTATTTGGCTGATGAAATTATTTACAGTGGATAATTGAAGCACTTGAAATAAAACTTAAATGTATTAAAAAATGCTTTAATAGTGGGGAGAGATGTAACCACAGCAATGTTCAAACCCTGTGTTCTCAGCATCACAGAAAATTATACACAGTAGGTAGAAAACAACACAGGCTTTTTTTACTTCTTTACATGAATAACTGCAATAGGCTACAACATTGCACATATGTATAACTACACATATGTAATTGAACAAACCTACGTGTAAGCTAGAAAAATTTTGTCTATGTGTGGCTCTTTCAGAGCTGAATACCATGGCTATCGTACCTTATGTTTTCTTTCCAGCATAGAATTTAATCACATTTCTCCATGTGTTTGTACAGCCAATGAACAAAGCATGTTAATATTACTAAGAGAAGGTGGGATCTATGACATGCCTGGAGCTGATAACCTAATAATTAGGATAACATTTTACAGCACTTGTGTCTGTGTTTCTGTAGCTATCCAAACATAATGAGAACATTGCCAGCTATGCACATGGTCGTGCATTTTATTAGCAGAGAGAAGAGCAGAAAGCACCAGACATATAAACACAGTCACTGGTCATGGGAAATAAAAAAAACTGAGTATTTTTTCAAAGTGTTATTTTTTCTTCTGGTGTAAAAACAGGTATGAAAGTTGGGGCAACATTAGTTCTATCTTTAAACACTTCCCAATATATTTCAGGATTTTTTAAATTATTTTTCAAACCTGAAAATACAGAGTGTTTCAAAAAGATGGACCCAATTTGAACTGAAGGTCCATTTTGAATGAGTCCATCTTCTTGAAACACTATGTATGAGGGATCAAAGTCTGTGTGTACTTGAAAGGTAAAGCCAAACAATATCAAATATTACTTCATTGATAGGTCACCATGACTTAGGTGGAGTACAGCAAAATTCTTTTTCACACTTCCTTCTGAGTGATGGCATAGCTGCATCTAAAGAAAATGATTTTTATTTTAAATTATCCTACTTCCAAGTGAGAACATACAAATTTACTCCCCTGATCTATAGGTCCAACCCATTGTTTAGGACATATCTTAGCCAAGTGCATATTTTCCCCAATGCTGGTAATTCATATGAAGGTCTCCTTTAGTCTCTTCATTTGTATCTGTTGTCCTCCTGACATCTTTCAGCATCATAATTGTATGGGGCATCATATGTCCCATTCACTGAAATTTATTGGATTTCACCTAAATATCTATAATCCTTAACCACCTAGTTCTCCTGAAGACAGTTCTTTATTTGATAGTCTGCAACTCCCAGATATCTTTGAATGGATGGAGCAGCTTGTCAGTGAAGAGAGGATGAAAAAGCACTGTCTGCTCTTGGTATGCAGGTCTGAACATTATTGTGTATTCACTCCCACTCAGGCAGGGAAAAGACAAGGAAAAATAACTGTGAAATATCTAACAGTTAGCAATTTGACACAGATTGTGCTGAGTGAAAAAGTAAAGATCTTCAAGTATCCAGCTGTTAGAAACAAAGACAAGAGGCAGCATCAGCATGCGAAGAAGGCTCCTAAAGGGCATCAGACTACCAGTTTTCCGAAACATGAAATTTTCAGCACTTTACAGGAAGACAGCATTTTGAGTACTGGACAGAGGTTTCCATTCTCTAGTGAGGAAAAACAGTCTTTTTCAAGCCAGACATGCAAATAAACATACTTATTTCATCAGTTGTATGACATTTTCTAAATAGTTTTAATGAAGTTGCTGCTAATTTGAGAAAACACATCATACCTTTCCCCCCCCTCAAAAAAACCCCACAACAAACCCAAACCAACAACTGGTGAAATAAGATTAATAGAAGCTGAAAAATTAACAAAACCAGTTTTGTTCACTCTTGCTATAGAAACTTAAAGAAGTAAATCAGTCTCAGGACGTAATAAAAAATTAAGATAATGGTAATCTTTCCAAAGCACATGCAATGTGAAGCAAATAATTTTATATGAAATAATATTCTTTACTGTTTCTATTAGATAGGTTAGAGAGCCCAAGGAAACAGGCCCTATTCACCTGCAGCTTCACAATTCTGCTTGCATGTGAATGCATATATTTTTATCCACAAAGCCCTCATTAAGATTTTCCCCTTGCACTGCAAACTATTAAATTCTTGATTTTGGTATGCAGGCAATTTAGTGGCAATAAAGGCAGCAAAGCGTGGGGAGGTGCACAAGTATTTACGTTTTGAGACTACTCTAAAATGAAGAGATAAAAGGAGAAGAAATACTTCTAATAATCTCATTGTTTGTAGAATAGATAACATATCAGTGAAAAAATTATCAATCAATTTATGTATAAAAGAGTGTATGTGCATATTAACTGTCCACAACCTAACTCTGGTATTTCTTTGCTCTTTATTGCAAAAACTTCAATGATTTGTTTGTTAGGATGATAGTAACTTGGATTGTAGTTTATGATTCACCATATTCTGTTGGTTAGGTGGTTTTTGGATGTTATATTTGAGACAAACTAGACAATATTTTTTCTGTTACTTGATGCAGAGATTTGGATTTCATAAATCACCTTTCCTAACAAACTTCATGAAAATTTTTCCTTGTGTACAGATCTGAAATTTACTTTCAGAAAATATCAGCTCTTCCTCAGAAAATCATTATCATCAAGTGATCATTTTAAAATCAGTTAAGTGGCATGTGTTTAAAGATAAGCATGCAATCAAACACTTTATTGGCCCCTAAGGGACTCATATGTACTTTCCTTTTGTGTTCACAAAATGAAAATATGAAAGAAAACAAATAGATTAATGTGAAGTTCCCTTAGTGACTGTGAGATGTGAAGCTGTGGTCTTATCCATGATACTCCCAAATGACATAAGCCAATATTAATGACCAGAACACCTTGTAATTATTTGGCATTTCACTACTTATGATGGGGTCTAGACATCAAGGGTAGATGGCAAGATCTTCCAGAGATGTACCTGGCCCAAATTAAATTCTCCACTGAATGCATTTTGTTCTTGTTTAATTCAGTATAGGCTGTGATTTTTGAAAAGTAATCCTCTGATTCAAACTCAGATTGCTGGGATGGATTCCAGTGGCCTGAGCTGGGCCAGAAAACAGTGTCTTCTCCTATGCAATCTAGCATCCTTTCCCTCTTCATCCCCTAAAGAAAAGAAGAGAAAAAGAAGAGAGAAAAAAAAGAATCTCTGCAATTGCTAACATATGAAAGATAACAACCCTGAGCCAAACCCTCAATTTAGTTCTTCCTTTGTTAATTATAAAGCAATAGAATAGCTGGCACAAGTATCTTGGCTAAACATGCAAGCTGTAACTCCTATGGTAGATGATGTTTTTACACTAACCAACACACTCATATGGCCCGTACCACTATATATATCCTGTAGCTGTTTCCTTCCTGCTAGATCTGCCTTTTTGCAATGAACACGTCTTTTATCCAAAGTGTGTTGTTAATACTAAACATACTTTTATCATATTCACATGATAAAGAATAATTAGTATTATATCCCAAGGGGCTAAATTATAAAATTTAATTTATTTTTGTTTATTATATCACTACTTTTTTACAACTGTTTCATCATTACTAACTATAATTTTTTAAAAAATATTTAGGGATGTTCTGGATGGCTGTTGCAATCAACACAAGACAACATCATGGAAGGACATTATTTGTTTGCTTCAAAGAATGAGAGATTTAGCTTTTCCAGGCTTGGGTCCTTCTGGGTTATGATTTGTCGATTTTATTTTTTTTCCCTCTGGCCATTTTTGACCAGTACAAGAGCACATGAAAAGCAGCGGCATTCCTGAGAAATCCCATCTGCATTATTGATGTACTGGCACTTGGAAAATTGGGCTTTTATGTTTTGTGGTCGGAATCAGCCACAGGCATGTTTGGAGGGTATGACAATTTATGAGTATTTCTGAAACAGTCGAATGCTATAAAAATAAACTAAACAAAAAAGAACCGTAGAAGTTGAATTTTACCATTGTATGAAATAACACTTGAAGCTCTGTTTTGTATTTTGTGCAAGACCAGCTATTTCAGAACTCTCTAGGCTGAGCTATAGTTGATGAGATGTAGGCAGACTGCTTTGAATAACAGATGAAAACAACAAACCATGCTTCCCTTGCCCCTCATCTGTGTTGGAGTTAGGATTTAGAGTCTCAGTCAATCATTTGGAAGTAAGGGAAGTAGAAATGAGTCTAGGTCATTAAATACCCTTGAAAATAAGTTAAAGCCGTCTTTTTGATTCAGTGTGAAGAATTTACAGCCTGATCTACAGGCTAACTCAGGTTTTACAATACTGATCCCATAAGTCTCTTTTGTACGCTATTACAGAACAAACCCTGACCTTTCTCTTCCATTAATGGAGCTGTGTCTTTCCTTCTGAGCAGAGCTGACATTTTACTGCCCCGTACTTTCCTATGCAACCTATTGATCTAGTTCCACAAATATGAAGTGTTAGACCTTGAACATTTTGAACTTTGTGAATGAAATAAAGTTTGCTAGGCGGGGGGTGTGACTATTCTCATTCTTTATCATATGATTTTTTAATAGTGGATACATCCCAGAGTCCTGAGGGAACTGGCTGATGTAGTGATCAGGGGAAAATCATGAGATTCAACAAGGAGATGTGCAGGGTCCTGTTCTCAGGTTGGGGCAATTCTCAGTATGAATACTGGCTGAGTCATTAAGGGGTTGAAAGTAATCCTGATGAGAACTAGGGGTTCTGGTAGACAAAAGGCTGGACATGAGCCAGCAATGTGCCCTCACAGCCCAGAAGGCCAACCATATCTTGGGCTGCATCAAAACAACTGGGACCAGCAGATCGAGGGACGTGATTCTGCCCCTCTACTCTGCTCTGGTAAGACCCCTCCTGGAGTACTGTGTCCAGCTTTGGAGCCCTCAGCACTGGGGGACATGGACCTGTTGGAACAAGTCCAGAGAAGGACCACAAAAATGATTGGAGGCCTGGAACACCTGTCCTACAAGGAAAGGCTGAGAGAGTTGGGATTGTTCCGCCTGGAGAAGAGAAGGCTCTGAGGTGACCTCATTGCCACCTTTCATTACCTAAAGGGGACCTGTAAGAAAGATGGGGAGAGGCTTTGTAGCAGACCCTGTTGTAATAGGAGAAGGGGTAATGGTTTTAAACTGAAGGAGGATAGATGTAGGTTGGATATAAGGAAGAGGTTTTTCACCATGAGGGTGGTAAAACACTGGAATAGGTTGTCCAGAGAGGTGGAGGATTCCTGATGCCTGAAGATGTTCAAGGCCAGGTTGGATGGGGCTTGGAGCAACCTGGTCTAGTGGGGGCTGCCCCTGCCCATGGTAGGAGGTTGAACTAGATGACCTTTAATGTCCCTTCCAATTTAAGTGATTCTGTGATTCTGTCATCTAGGCGGCAGAAGAGCTAATCCAAAGGGTTAACACTTGGGATTTGAGAAGTGTCAGTGATGAAGAAATAGAGAATGTAGCTCCACATTTATTTTCTTTTTGTTCTTTCGAGAGCCAGAGCAGGCCCCACTGTGTCTCAGAGCTGACAAACTCCATACATCCCAGCAGCAATAGGAATGAATGGATGGTCTGAGATCAAGACATTCTGGCCACAGTTACCCCTGGCACCTGTATTGTCATTTTTTCTTCATAATTTTACTCATTACAGAAATCCACATGAAAAAACAACAGCAAAAACAGGCTGGGGCCGGGGCAGCTGCTGTAAGTCACTGTTAGTGTTGCCTTAGGTGGCAAACCTATTTCTTTTCACTTAATGCATGGAAGTAAGAAAAGTAGAAAGGAGCACATACAAGCTCATGTGTGGCAAGTGGGCTTTAGAGAAGACCTTCAATCCATGTATTTCAGTATACGTTTCTGCCTATTGGACTGACACAAAGAATTAACTTTCTACTTCAGAAAAGCCAAAAAACTATCTGAGGTTGGGCTGGACTCTATCCACTTTACTCATATGCAAAAACAAAAGTTCAGGCTTCCATTAAGATATCTAGACGTTTGACTTCTCCTTTCCACAAAGCTCTGGAGTTGGCCCTAATTCATATAATATGCATGTGTGCCAGTCAGGTGAAAGTTAGGCATTTTCAGTTAGGCATTTGACACTGTCTCCCACAGCATCCTCGTAGATAAGCTGATAAAGTATGGGTTTGGTGATCAGGTAGTGGGGTGGATCAAGAACTGGTTGAAGGGAAGAAGTCAGAGAGTTGTAGTCAATGGGACAGAATCTAGTTGAAGGTCAGTAACTAGTGGAGTCCCTCAGGGGTCGGTACTGGGACCGGTGTTGTTCAATATCTTCATCAACGACCTGGATGAGGGTACAGAATGTATCCTCAGCAAGTTTGCTGATGACACTAAACTGGGAGGAGTGGCTGACACACCAGAAGGTTGTGCTGCCATTAAGCGAGACCTTGATAGGCTGGAGAGTTGGGCGGGGAGAAACTGAATGAAATTCAACAAGGGCAAGTGCAGAGTTTTGCATCTGGGGAAGAACAACCCCATGCACCAGTACAGGCTGGGGGCTGACCTGCTGGA
>VZRW01005538.1:295849-311407 GCA_013398125.1 Aegotheles bennettii
AAGGGAATGGAACATCTCCCTTATGAGGAGAGGCTGAGGAAGCTGGGTCTCTTTAGCTTGGAGAAAAGGAGGCTGAGGGGTGACCTCATCCATGTTTACAAATATGTAAAGGGTGAGTGTCAGGATGATGGAGCCAAGCTTTTGTCAGTAATGACTAATGATAGGACAAGGGGCAATGGTTTTAAACTGGAGCATAGGAGGTTCCATGTAAATATCAGGAAAAACTTTTTCACTGTGCGAGTGACGGAGCACTGGAACAGGCTGCCCAGAGAGGTTGTGGAGTCTCCTTCCCTGGAGACATTCAAAACCCGCCTGGATGCGTTCCTGTGTGATGTACTCTAGATGACCCTGCTCTGGCAGGGGGGTGGACTAGATGATCTTTCGAGGTCCCTTCCAACCCCTTAGATTCTGTGATTCTGTGATTCTGTGAAAGAATACTCTAAATTTGTGGAGGGCCTCACACCTGTGTTGAAAAAAAAGGAATAGTGGCATATCTTGGAAATTTTTGTCATTAATTAATGAATAACTGGTTTAGATCCATGAGGAACATATATCATGTTAAAACAAAACAACAAATTAAAATAAACACAAAAAATCAAAACAAACAACAAAAAACATTTTTGGAGAACAGTTGATATATATCCTGGATTCATTTCACAGTGTAGACACAAAGGAATGGATGCATACTTGAAAGATGATAGAGGTCCCTCTGGTGTGAAAGAAAAAGCCGTATGGAAAATACTCTTTCTTCAGTGCTTGAAATGAAACAACTTTATTTGTTGCAGCAATCATAAGTCCTTAGCAGGTTCTGAGGACATTTAGGGTGTATATACGAAGTACAAATCCATGCAGCAGTTTTTGAACTGGATTAAACTGACTGCAGAAACATACATGAAAATACAGCCCTCCTGGGTGCTACCAAGGCTGTCTACATTCCTGGGAAACGTGTTTGAATAGGATGTGAAGATTGAAGAAATATTGAAAATCTGAAGGGAAACATCTTTCAGATCCTTAACAGAGGACTAGATTCAGACTGAGAACTACAACCTCAGCCACTTCCAATTCCATCCCTTCTTTTGAAAGAGATACAGCAATAACACTAACAAAAGCATTTACAGGGCTGGGAGCCAGATTATAAACCTAACTCTGGCCTTTGTGGAAGTCATAAGGCCCTGTTTGTTCTTGTGACAGTGCTTGGAAGCTGGGATGTAACGGAGTTGCTTGAAACATTCAGAGCTGAGCGAGGAAGCAGTGTAACATGAAGGTAAGAACAGAAACCTTCACCCTTGCTGTTGAGGGTAGTATCAAGGGGTCAGCATCTGAAAGAAAAAGAGAGTTAAAGAGCTCCAGAGGCAAGCAGAATTGAAGCACTGAAATCCTCAAATAAAAATAATTTAAGTTTGGTTTATTAGAGTTTTCTCTTTGATTGCTGCCCATAGATTCAAAGGAAAAGCTGTGGGCCTTTCATTCAGGATGAAGAAAGTAACAAATCAAGAGAGGAAATCAAGATCTGCCATAGTAGGGAGTTTCATTAGGGATTTCAGGTAATGGAAAGTCCAAGAAGGAAGGGACATAGATTGTCCATACTTAAAGGTTAGTTTGCAGCAGACAGACTGCCACAATTGTTAGAATAACAATAAAGAATGGTGTCACATGAAGCCGAATATCTGCTGTCATGGCAAACATGAAAGAACACGGTCAGTTGAGTCATCTGTTTATGGACACAGCTGTAACCAAGTTGAGCACTCAACTTTACTGAATTCTGTTGCTTAGGGTCTGCATACACTATCAACATCAACACGTTCTTCAGTGAAGGCCTATTATGTGCTACAATAATGTGGGTAGAAACGTACGGTGCTCCCCCAGAGCTATGACTCATCTCAACAGGATACAAGTGCAGAATGCCACCCACACAGAACTTTTGCATTTTAAAAATGCTACAAGTGATTGTGGGAAATATAGGAAGGAAAATCTCTGTTCAAGTTCCTCTTTAGTTGCTCTGAAGGACAACCGTATTATTGCAAGGTAGATTCCGTTAAGAAAAGTTCATGGGGAACTCTTCATAGTAAGAGATTATGCTACTCTACACTACAAAGAGACTACAGCTCTCTACAGTAGAGGTTAGGTTAGATTCCTATTAATTAGTCAGGGGCTGATATAGTAGACTGGAAAAAAAAAGTGACCCTGTATTTCCTTTGCCATGTCTTCCTTTTTAAACGAAAAAAAATCCAGCATATAGCCCATGGAAATCCCATCAGCTCCATTCTTCCTTTGTAAAACCAATAAGGGTTTTAACTTCAGTATTTAGGCCTCTCTTCTGGTGTGGTGGTTCTTTAAATGGAGAGTTTAGTCATAGGATAATTGAATCACAGAATCATAGAATCATTTGAGTTGGAAGGGACCTTAAAACTCATCCAGTTCCAACCACCCAGCCATGGGCAGGGACACCTCCCACTAAATCAGGTTGCTCAAAGCCCCATCCAACCTGGCCTTGAACACTGCCAGGGAGGGGGCAGCCACAACCTCTCTGGACATCCTGTGCCAGTGTCTCACCACCCTCACAGGAAGGAACTTCTTGCTAATATCCAGTCTAAACCTACCTTCCTTAGGTTTGAACCCATTTCCCCTCGTCCTATTACTCCATGCGCTTATAAAAAGTCCCTCTCCAGCTTTCCTGTAGGCCCCCTTCAGGTACTGGAAAGTTGCTAGAAGGTCTCTCCAGAGCCTTCTCTTCTCCAGGATGAACAACCCCAACTCTTGCAATCTGCCTTCTCAAGAGAGATGTTCCAGTCCCCTGATGTTCTTCGCAGTCCTTCTCTGGACTCCTTTCTTATGTTGGCAACTTCATAACTGGACACAGTACTCCAGATGGGGTCTCATAAGAATGGAGTAGTTTGGGAGAATCACCTCCCTTGACCTGCGAGTCACACTTCTTTTGATTCAGCCCAGGATACTGTTGCACATTGCCAGCTCGTGCTGAGCTTCTCATCAACCAACACCCCCAAGTCCTTGTCCTCAGAACTGTTCTCAATCTATTCTTCAACCAGCCTGTAATTGTACATCCACAGAACAGTTCTATCATCTCTGACAAAGGTGGATTTACAAATGTGACAGTTAATTCCAACAACAGTAGAAGTCTGAAGATTAAATAACTTGTAAAGAAGTCGCACATATATCTAACAATATGAGGATTCGACTGGATGATGTGCTGTAAGGTACCTCTTTAGGAAGCCTTTCCTGGAGTCTTTAGAAAAGAGCTTTGTTAGGACAAGTCTATGCTATTTATTTGAAATACTCCTTTGAAAAGACTAGAACAGTGTTATGTGAACATATCCACATGAATCCAGCAGAGCAGGAAAGCCTGAATAAAATAGCTCTGAATAATATACTGGAACCAGTTATTGGTATCAGAGTAGAAGCTAAGGATCTTGGAGAGGGTCTGATCCTTTCTGTCAAGTCTGCTACTTGCACACAATTATTTTCCTAATGGTTTTGTGGTCTTCTGAAAAAACACTTAAGAAGGGATTTTGTGTGAGGCATCGTATCTAGATCACTTTCACTGCTGACAAATCATACCCTCTGTGTCACTTAAAGATGGGAGGTGGGAGACTTAGGTGCATGAAAATTAATTTGTTTTCTTTCAGTGATGGGAGCTGGCTAGTCAAAGATACCACCTCTCCCTGCAGATTTCTTGGGTTTGTTTTATTTTCTATTTTATACAGTTGAAGCTACAAATAGTAGCACAATTGCAATGTTCATAAACTTATCTTAGTATGACAATGTAAGGAATATTAGGAGGAAGGGACATTATATTACATGATCAAGACACCATGGCCCAGGAGCATATCAAACACCAAATCTAAGTTCTTTATAGTACCAGTGTATTTACCATACCACTTAGATCATCAGAGTTCATTTCATGAAGGACTCCAGTGAGCTTTAAATATGGTTTCTGATACAAATTAAAGTCTAATATTACTGTTTCTAAAAGTACCTAAAGGACCAAGGTGCTGAAGCTTCAGGAAAACTTCAATTAATAGGTGTAGAAATGTTTTTGAATGTATTATCTCTCAGCAACAAAATACAGACCTGAGTCACATACAGTTAACAGCTTCAAAGTTAGTTAACAGATCTTGTCCAGTTTCTAAAGGAAATCTTATGGGAGTCTAATTACTAAAAGGGCTGGAAGTTTAAATACAAGTCAGATATTCCACAAATAGACAGGTGCAAGCAACCACAGATAGAGACACTAAGGTCTGTTTGAGAACATCCATTTTAAGAGGAGAGAGAGAAGAGGTCTGATCATGGTGATGCCATGTTTTTGGTCATGGACAAGCTATTTTGTCTTTCCCACAAGTATCCCCTGTTTGAAAAGCTAGCTGTAACAGCTAGCAAAGGCTGTCTGTTATTCCAGGAATCTGAGGCAACACAAGATCACTGTGGTGACCTGATAACACATCTTGCAAAATAAGTCACGTAGATGCCTGCAATTTCCCCAGTAACCTTTTGGGCTTGGAGCACACCCTTTAGGCATATGTGCAGCATGCCTCCCAGACTTCTTGAAGACACTATGTGGAAGCAGGATTTTACCCTGAATCTTCAAGTAAGGTTTTATCTAGCACAGACACAGCATATGTTTCTCCAATGGTTAAACACCCTCCCTTAATAATGTAATTAATACTTCTTGTCTGAATCTGTCTAACTTCACCTGTTGAGTCTTGTTAGGCCTTTATCGGCCAGATTAAAGAACTCTCTTGTATTAGAAGTCACGTCTTCTTTCACATAACTGATTTTCAAATCATCTCTCAATCTTCTTTTTATCAAACTATGTGTATCAGACCTGCTCCAACTTTTCACGTAGGCTAATGCATGCACCACAGCTGGAGTTCAGAGATGGTATCGGTCTGGCAGTAACAACTTTTGGAACAGTACATTGTCAGGGCTGTTTGGCCTCTAATCTTGACTGTGAACTTTAGACACTTCATCCTATCAATAATGAACAACCTAAGTGAACACTGAGACAATATTATTACTAAGAGCCAGAGCTGATGCCCCAGGATTTGCAGGGTAGATATGGCTAAGTGAAACATTTTAGCATAAGGTTGAAATATATTGGGGTGAGATATCCCACCTTTGTTCAGAGGGAGGGAGAGTATAGATTGACTTTTTAAAGCCTATGTGGTCCATGTTATTCACCTTTTTGAGTTGTGTCAAGCTATGCATTTGAGGACTAAGATATCAGATAGGTACAGACTTTGTTTCTGGCATGCACTCAGCTCCCTTGTAAAGCAGAGAGTACAAATTGTTTTCCTCTTGGAAGCCCTGGATCACCTGGCAGTATTATTTATCTTCAAGAAATACAAATGGTAAGTGGCCAAACACTTCCTCTGGGCACTTTGATCTTCTAGCTTTGAACAAAAAGGCTTCTGGCAATCCATATAAGACACCAAAACTTGGTATTCTGGAGTAAATCAGGAAGATTTCATATGAAGCATATACAGATTAAAGTATTCTAAATGACTCATACATCATTCCATTTCCTTGTATATCATACCATTCTCTTTTGCCATAGCTTACTAGTGGAAAAAAGGACTAGAAAAGGACTCCAAACAGTAACAGATATCATAATTCTTGTACTATCTGCTGATTTTGGTGCAACTTTTATGTATGGGAACATGTAATCAATAGATCAGATTAATGTCAAAGGAATGATGGTAGAATGTTCAGATGCAGGAAATAACTTGGTTACTGTGAAGGAAATCTTACCACAAAACCTACTTTTAGTAGTGAAGAGTTCAATTTTTTTTTTTAATGGTTCTTAAAATAAATCCCAAGTTGCAATTTCTGAGTATAGCTTGTATATGATTTTTTTCCTAAATCTTAGAATTTCAATGGCTAACAGAGAAATTGTTTAGGCAGATTCTGGAGCGGCTTACATTGATTTCAGAGCCCAAAATCCTCACATATCTAGTGGAATGTAGAAGCTGAGGTATGTCAGTAATCAGAGCTTAAAGAGAGGAAAAAAATAGAGAGCCATTGTGGCTTAACACAAAGAGGTACACATAGCCGTCCTAGCCAGGTGGGAAGGAAATGTTTGAGATGCTCTACCTTCCTCTTCTTTCTCTCTTCCTGTAAGAACCATTTTTGGCATGACCATTCATTGCCTTGTACCAGCTGCAGATTATTATATCTAAGTTTGCGTTTTCTGGGTTACATTTTCACAAATGTCTGGCTCCATATGCCAAGGAAATGTACACAGATGCCCAGCATACAAATCCAAGATGTTGTCACTGGAATAGAACAGTTCTTTGTTCTGTGGAGTCTTAATTAAGTTCAAAATAACCAATACAGGTTTTATTTGTAGCTTTCTCTGTAACTGCTGCCTTGCGTCAGCATTTCAGCATGAAACCAGCAGAAAAATTACCATGGACTGTGTGTCTCTATCTGACTACTTGTCTGTCAGTTTTCACTCTTATGACTATCAGGACCAATTGGCCAATTTCAAGTCTACTTGACAAAGAGCAGGACATCTTTCAGATGCAGAGTACTTAAACATTTTATGAAGTTGGGCAGCTGGAAAGAGCATTTAAGTATGATAAATGCTACCTTCAAAGCTTCAGTAAATAGTTGCACTTCTTAGATGTAAAAAAAAAAAAAAAAATCACAGAAGACAGATTCCGTCCATAACCCAACTGTAGGAAAATCTTTAGCTAGACCCTGCGTGCTATTTGACATCAGAAGTTCAGCTGGGACTTGCAAATCCAGCAGAGGCAAGATTTCATCAGCCTTGTTTAGGAGATGTTACTTTGTATTAATTCGTTTTGGTTTAATTTTGATTTACTTTTTTCCCCTCATAGGCCCCAGAATATGTTGAGATATGTATCTTGTCTACAAAGGAGTCAAAAGGAGTCCAGCTTTGGCAAGGTTTGGTAAGGATTCAAAGAAACCCTTACACTTCTCTAAACCCATGAAAAAAATTCAGCTTCTTTGTTGAGCAAGTTTTCTTTAAATGAGTTTGTTTTAGCTTAGGAGGAAGAAGTGTTTGCCTAGTTGAAATATGTCACTGGTTGTCATCTACACATGCTTTCACAGCTTGTTCCAGAGTTGTCATAAATCAATCTCACTAAGGCAGGTAGGTTCTTAATGAAGACACTTGCACTCTTGTCCCCATTTTCACTCTGGCTTGTTCGTACAAAGACATAAGGTTGATGGTAAGCAGCTAAGTGACTTTTGTTTTATGACAGTAAAAGAGAAAGTTTGAGGAAGGCGGTCACAGGTCAAATAAATCTTCAGAGCATTGAAGCCTTCTGAAAATCACATTAGCCTGCTCTTCTTTATGGCCCTCTACTTTCCTCCCTATTTTGCAAGTTGTCAGAACAGTTCTGGAACAAATATACAGATAATACAAAATTGCTGATAAATCAGTGAACGTTGTTACAGGATTCAGCATACGAGTAGACATTTTACTCTTTGCATTCATCAAGACATTGACTATTTTCAGAAGTTTCTGGTTAGAAATGGATCCACATGTCCTGAATGCCTCACAGAAAAGTTTGATTTCCTGTGGTTTATAGTAACCTCCATGGGTCAAAAAAAGCTCAGGCAAGCTCCTGGTAGAAGTTATTTGCAAAACCTCTTTGTAACTGATACCTAGTTTTTGAGACAGTAAGTGAATGGTTTTACTACTCTTCTCCTCTCTGATCAGCAGGAGGGAAAGTCTGTGCCTGTTTGCATGTCTCACACATACCTAGTTCTGCTAGAATACTGAAACAAGACAAACTTTGCTTCCTAAATTGTGTTGCCAACTCACTGGGAAAAGCTGATTATTCAGGAGAGAACCATAAGCAGAGAGGTCAAGTGAAACACTGTGTAGGCTGTGACACTGGTCCTCAAGAATTACAGAAGTGCCTCCACTGAAGAACTGTATTGGGTGTCAAAATAATAAGCAGTTTGAAACGTAAACTCTGAAATCTCCCATGTGCTTCATAACACTGAATCTGTGTGACTGTACACTCTTCAGGACTGAGAGGCTTGTTTAGCACATATAGTACCCAGCTCAGTGGGTTTTTGGGTAAGCACTGCTGCTGTGTGTGCTCTCAGTAGGAACATCAATATATGCACAGAAGAATACAAAATGCCACTTGCATAATCTGGTAGTCTACATCATGATCACTCTGATTCTAAGCACGAAGAAGTCTGAAGCACCTTGTGGGATCTCTTCCCTTTGTTCTCAATAAATCACAATACTATCCCTCTAAATACTGACAGAGAATTCCTTCTGTAAGAAGCTTTTGTTTTCCTAACCTGCCACAGTCAGAGATACTGTCATGGACTTCTCTAGTCAGCTGCAGTTTCTCATTTACCCAGACACACCTCTAGCAAGCTGCTGAGAACTACATTGTTGACTCAAGGATTTGTTTTCTTTCAGTCCAGTTCAGAAGGGGAGACACCTAGGTTTTGAGAACCAAGAGCTGTGTTTTATTATGATTTGCCTGTACCTGTAGCAGTGCTGTACTAACTCTTTCTGCTAAAATTACTTGTTCCTTGCTAAAGCTCAAATAAGACTGACAGAGCTGGGAAAACCATGAAGATGAAACAGTCCATTGCTTTATTGCCAGAATAGCTGACAGATTAACTCTTGCCATTTACTTTATTATGAAGAACATACATTTCTAAAGCAAATTATTGTCTGACTGTGAGGTTCCATTGACAAGGAAAAGCAAAGCACAGGTTAAAATTACATATCTATACATGGGGGGAAATGTAGAAAATATAGCTGCAAGAAGATAAAAGAGCCACTGAAAGTTTTGTTAGCATTTTGCAGAAAATGTGCACTCCATCATTTTGTGGATGAGTATTCTTATGTGTTACAGTTCTGAGGAAACAGGCTGGGAGTAGAAACAGACTCCTGTAATAACTGAGAATGACAGAGTCTTTCCTTATGCTGCTTATGGTGAAGGACTTTAAAGAGGTGTTTTCCAAGTAAAATCATTAAAGCCAAAGAAGCTGAAAGCATTAGTGTAATTTACAGTTAATTCCAAACAGGATCTCCCCTTAAAGAATGAGAAATAAACAGAGTCCACCTATTATTAGATTAGCCAAAAAGCATACACTGCTCATTGTAACCTAAACCAGCCAAATGGTAGCTCCTTAATCACTTCATTTCAGCTAAAGGATCAAGGATTTTTCCTGTCATTGCTTACATTGTACTTAACTGGGGAATGTTGGGTTTGGAAGATGGGTTTATGCTCCTTGCTTTTTGAATTCCAGCTGGTTCACACACCTCTTGTTTTGCACAACACAGTCCTTTGTCATCCTCTGGTAGCAGGCTTATCAGATACCTGTGGCAAAGTGCTAGAGGTTTAACCATGCTACTAACAGACTTGGCTATTAAGCTGGCATTTCTGTTTCTGGCCAGGGATCAGTCCACTAAGCAGCTGAGACAGATGCAAAGGATGTACTCATCTGACTCCTTTTGCATTGTTTGCCATGATCCTAGCAGAAACAAAAAAATATTTTTTTAAAAAAAAAGATTAGTAAATTATACACTGACTTAGACATACTAAGTACTTACTGGTTTATGTTTACGCAGTACAACTGTAAGTACTTCTGTGCCAGTTCAGGTTGACAAAGTAACTGGCAAAAAAAGATATTAAAAAATGGGGAAATTTAGAGAATGTATACCATCTAGTGGTACCACCAATAAAATAGTGGATGATTCATTTGCCCATGACTGTCTTCTTTTTGCGGTCCTACTTCTTTGGTAGTCCTCTTGGACTCATTCATATTTGTCACTGCCTTTATGCAAGGATGGCCTTTGATTTGTAAACTGCTGTGGAACACACGAAGCGGTGCTAAAGATGAACCTGTTGCATGTTGATCTCTCAACCCCACTCTGGAGATCATGTAACTTCTTAGGGGACTGAAAAATGGTGTGAAAGAGTAATAGAGCCTAAGAATAAGAGATACACACCCTTTATTTTCAGCCATTGATCTAGTCCTTAGTGATGAAGTATTTTGGCTGGCATGCCCTGCCTTTCCTCTTTCCCACATGCCTGAGCCTAGGCCCTCCCTCTGACAGGGAGCACAGGCTTGACCCAAAGCTTGTTAATGTCAATGAGGGCTTTTGCTTGTGCTGAAAGGGATTAATATTTAGAATGATCCCTGTAGACTCTTACTCTGAAGCACCTGCTCACTCTGAGGAGTCCTTACTTCAGAAGGGTGCAGTGTCTCTGATGAAAATATTTTCCCTGCCTGGTGGGAGGTGAAGCAATCTGGCTCTACATCAGCAGCTCTAGGCAGTATTTTTCTTGCTGTCAGACATGGGATTGCAGAACATGCAGACATATGCAAATTAACTCTTAGCTAATTGGTTAGGCACTAGGAAGTCATAAAACTACCTTGCACAGCTGTTTGTTGTAGAATCTGTTGGATGGGGAGAGCTTCTGCAGTCTCTGCCACTCTAGCCACCTTACAGCACTGTATCACGCCTCTCGCTTGGCAATGCCATGTGTGTGGTCCCAAACTGAGTGGCAGATACCCACCTCTGACCTCTGGGTGGAGATCAGGCTACTGGCAATGGGAAGGAATCATGAACACACCTGAGGCTCCTGAGTTTCTGACATTCACCCAGTTCTTTCTCACTACCTTTCTAAGTAGTGGAAATTGTTGTATTTTAAACTCATATTTAATTTCTATGTTCCTACGTTGGCTTGATCAGAGTTCAGGATTAGAGGGTAATGTGGTTTCTGTTTTTTGTTTTTTTTCTCCAGATAATTTGGATTCTAATATTATGCTTTAGTCCCCTGCAATGTGTGAGGTCTCCGAGTTACTAAAAGAGATCATAATTTTTTTCATAGACAGTTTGTATTTTTGTTAGATATTTTGGATTTTTTTTTATAATCATCAAAAAACCCCAACCTTTTGTTGGTTTGGAAACATCAACTAACCCCATGCCACACAAATACTTCCAAAGATGTGATTCTGGTTTGACTGAAAAAAATAATTTGGGGCTTTTGAAAATTGTTGGTTTTATTGGAAATAAAATATTTTCTTATTCTTAGACTTTTAATATTTTTTCTGAAACTCTGATTGAAAACACTAAAAGAAATTTTCACAATAGTAGTAAATCTTTGAATATGCTTTGTTTTTCCGATTACATTTCTGGGAACCACTTTTTACCTTGTGGCTCTGCTCTTCAGTTCTATATGCAACTCTAGTAATCAGAGCTGTTAATTTGGCATTTCTGAAGCCTGTACAGCCATACATTCAATGCCTGTCTTCCTTGTCCTTTGTTTTCCACGTTCAATAAAGCATGGCTGGAAGACACTGTCCCAGAACAGGAATTGTGTGCTTTCATGTTAGAAGAGTTGAGGAAAGGACATGTTCTTCTACAAGTCAAAATTGCCAAAACCTTTTACAATGCTAAATGAGGTTTTGGTTTCCAGTTTAGCCTGCAGCTGAACTTGAACGTGTCTTCTCATTCATTCAAAGCTGACCCACACTTCTTGGCCAAACCCTCAAAAGTTTTATTCCTTCAAAAGTCCTTTAGTCTTTAATAACCCTTTTTCCTATTAAAGTTGTTTTAAATAACAAACCTAGACTTACTGTTTAATTAGAAAATCCCTTTGGTGAAAAAAATGTTCAAAGGGACTTCAGTGAAAGATTTTGCATTCACCTAAACATATACCTGTGGATAATTTTCCTGATGACCTCGAGGCTTTTTGGACACAGTGAAAATCTCATTTTTACCCACATTTTGCTCAATCCTTAACATGCCCCCACCTTTTGTTAAAGGTGTGGATGTTTGGCTGCTGCTCTCCTTGTCTCATCTTTAGCCACTTCAGATACCTGACATTTGTATCCAGTCTAACTGTGTGCTTTTATTTGGCTGTCTGTATTTACATCAACACAACTGATACTCATAACAGGAAAATTGTAAGTATAATATCTGCAAGAATTCTACCATCTGATGCCTCTGTCACATACCATAGAGTTTATTAAGGAAGTAGCTCCTTGTCACCTCTCTTCTAGGGCTCCTAAACTCTGTTCCTATGCAGAGATGGCCTACATCTCTAACCCATTATGAAATTTTTGCTTCTGCTAACAGGATTCACCCTGGTTTTGCAAAAGTGTCAAGTCTACCCTTGGTGATTGCTCCTTTAACCAGCTTCAACAGACCAAGAAGAAAGAGGTGCACCCAGGCACTGCCAGGCTGGGATATTGTCTTTAAATTTTCCAGTAGGTGACTCAAGCCTGAAACAGAGCTTAAAGAAGAAAATCTTTACAAAATTCAAATGTGTCATGGTAGCAATGAGGAGATACAGAGAAGGGAGTGGCATGCACAGAAAAAATTAACCAATGAAAGATGTGCAAAATATTAAAGAAAAATATTGGCTTTCTCAAAGTGTCAGGATGCATCAAATATTCAGAAGGACACAGAAGAGATTTTAAAAATTGTTTGGAAATACGTTCCTAATATGTTTTCCGAGCTTAAGTCACATAATTTATTGAAAATCAGAGGTAAGAGAAAAGAAAATATATTTTGAGGAAAAAGATTGCTTTCTATTCAGAAGAAAAGGCAGAAATAATAGAAGATGAAGAGAGGAAAATTCTTATTAAAATATTTTACCAATCATAACAAAAACTAGATAGACATCTACACAGTGATATACTAACCTGACACAAGATCAACAGAGACCTGTGCAGATAGAGGGTGAAAATTATAGTGTTGTTGTGTGAAGATACTAGTTGCTGAGATGAAAAATAGATCCAACCATGGTTTTTCATCTTTCTGTTAAACCTTTCTGTTGTTACTGAAGACAGCTGAGAAGTAAAAATATCAACAGAGGTATGCTTAGCTTCTGGATCCTGAAGATTACTTCAGCAGATAAAGAATTTCACCCAATGTGTCTTTACAAGCAAATGTTCAGACTAAAGAAGAAAGAAAAAAAGCTTTAGAAATTATCTAAAATTCGCAGGTTTTTTAGAAGTTATATGATATTTAGAAATTTTTACTTTTGAAATTTTGAAATTTGATTTGAAATTTTGAGCAATTTAGAAATTGCTCTAATTATACCCAGTGCATATTTTCTAAAAAAATTACATTAAAAAAAAAATGAGTGAAGAAGACAGTTTGTATTCAAGAAAAAAAAATAAATCCAAAATATTTTACTTTTGACTCTTAAGTTACCAAGAAGTGTTGAAGAGATAATATAGAAAAGGTTTTATCTTATTTTTTTGTATTCTCTGGTTAAGTTCAAAACTTACACAAATGGTAAAATTTATAAAAGAAATAAACAAAAAACTCAGTGTAGTCAGACTTATTAGAAGGATTTGCCTGTTTCTGCATAAAGCAAATGTGGACAGAAAACACCTACACTGGTTTTATAGATGCTTTGTTTTACTAGGCCCAGGGAGAGCAGAGACTAATACTCCCTTCCCATTTTGAAGATGAGAATATTTGAAGCTGCTTTTAGAAACAAAGTTAAAAGCAGACATGTTCATTCCAGCTGCTTGTGTATATTTTCATATGCCACTTTTCATTTTTCCTCAGATATTGCTATGATATTACATGCTCTGGGAGGTATGGCTTACTATAAAGCTTACTGAGGGTAGTGTGAGCCTATGCTTTGACCTCAGTGGGAGTAAAATCTAGCAGACACTCTCAGTTTCTGGGTTGGCATCTTTTAGAAAGTTGTAATCTACATTAAAGTTTTAGAAGGAAAGGATTGTTTATTTGTTTATTTGTCTTTCTTTTAACTTCAGCTCTAACTCATTGGGTTTGAGGCCTCTGTGGTTTCAAGTTGGGTCTCCAAATATATGCATTTTTTTTGTGCTACCTATTTCTGGCACGGCATGTAATTAAACTTCTTTTTGCAGGTGAAAAAGAATGTTCCTTTCAAAATAGTGGTCTGAAACAGACGAATAGTAAAAATACACTGAGTATATTTTTCCCCCTTAGAAAACAAGCTTGGAAGATTCTCCTGGAACATTTTGTATCTAAAAATCAGAGAAGTGTAGCTTTTAAAACTTTACATACACTGATGAGACTTTGCTAGAATATGAATGGGTAAAAACTTAGTGTGAATGTAAAGTTGTTAATAAATAACTTGAATAATATACAGAAGATCTGGTTTATTTCATACTCAAAAGATCAATTTTTCATGTATCTTGGAAGAATGTAGACAAATGTTTAGGCAAAACTACAATCTAAATAAAACAGAATTATTTTTATATGTGTGGAGAGATCACTGAGCATACAGAGTACATACTGTCCTATCTATAGGGCTGCAGAAGATATGTGAAAGCAGGAAATAAAATACATTGAAATAACCATCAACTAGATAATTGGACAGATCTAAAAGACAGATAAATCTATTTAATGGGCTGGCAATTTTTGTCTAATTCTGTGTCTGATTGCTTATGAGCAGCATAAAAGTAGCAACACTAAAGTTTCTCCTCCTTACTCTTAATGAATAGACCTTCCTTGAAAATAGACTCTTTAGAGTAAAAAATACGGAGAATACAGAATATTAAAGTTTTATTTTGCTAAATTTTGCATGGTTAAGTGAAAATTGACTTTGCTTTAAAAGTCCAACCTATCCTCTTTAAAGCAAATTTTAGCAAGAGGATATGTTAACATAAACTTTTGATTTACTCTAGTTTTCAGTAGAAAATTACTGTGTGAGTTTTCCTGATGGAATAGATATGAGGACGAAAGAAATCTTAACAAAATACAACATTTTTATATTGTAATAAAATGTGCAACTGTGTTCAAATAAAACTGTGGAAAAAATAGTTTTGCTAAAATTTCACTTCAGGTCATAGCTGTCGTTTCCACAAGATTAGTTTACTTCTTTTGAGCTTCTGGAGGTAAATTATTTTTTGAAATTTTTTTATTTTGAATTTACTTTTTAAAATCATGTTTTCATTCTATGTATTGGATTATGTATGCATTTGCAATTTTAAAAAGTCTTGATAATAATAGAATAAATTACTATTTTCACCATAATCCAAAACATTTCTGTTTCCCATTCCTGAGGTCTTGAATTATCTTTCTTGGTTGTCCTATGAATTTTAAATACAACTTTTAAATTCTGCTCACACATAGTTAACTGAAGAAGTTCCAACAGACTGGAAATCTGCAAACATAACACCCATCCATAAGAAGGGTTGCAAGGATGATCCAGGGAACTACAGGCCTGTCAGCCTGACCTTAGTACTGGGCAAGATCATGGAACAGATTGGGGGTTGGACTAGATGATCTTTCGAGGTCCCTTCCAACCCCTAGGATTCTGTGATTCTGTAACACAGAATCACAGTATATTATCACTGTATATTATTCATCCTGAGTGACACGTGCAGGACAATCAGGGGTCAGACCCAGCCAACATGGATTTATGAATGGAAGGTCCTGTTGGACCAACTTGATCTCATTCCATGACAAAGTGACCCTCTTAGTAGATGAGGAAAAGGCTGTGGATGTGGTCTACCTGGACTTCAGTAAAGAGTTTGACACTGTCTCCCACAGCATTCTCCTAAGAAAACTGGCTGCCC
>VZRW01005540.1:1147-30649 GCA_013398125.1 Aegotheles bennettii
GGGCGGGCGCAGCGCCGGCAGGACGGTGTCCCCTGGGCGGGGGGCACAGCCAAGAGCCCGGGGCCGGGCAGCCCCACAGCAGCAGCGGGGCGGCCGCCGGGGCCACCCGGGCAGGAGGAGGTTGGGAAGGGAGAGCTCCGGGGGATGTGGGGAGGCTGCTGCGGAGCAGGAGGTGGAGCACTGGTACCCCCTGGACAACTCGGGCAGTTCATCGTGCGAGTGTCACCCGAGCTGTGCCGGCACAGAGAAGCCGGGGGCGGGCCCGCTGTGGCCCGGCGGGGAGCGTGCTGGGCTGGCTCTGCCGAGCTGCCCGGGCCGGGCCGGCACCGCAGCGTGGGGCACCCAGCTGCCTGCACAGGCACGGGGGGACATAGGTAGGAAGGGAAAAAAGGGAAGTAGTGCTATGTAAGAGGAGTGACCACCTCCCCAGCACCAGTGGGCAGAAGGGACTTCCACCCAGTTTGTCACTGGGACTCAGCGGCGGCAGAAAAGCAGCATCTACATCACCTATCCCCAACCCCCAGGGCTGCTTCCAGCTACCACTGGGCACATGGAGATGGATGTGCCACAGCCTGCCATGGTCACTGGGTTTGGTTATGGTGTGCACATGCACCCCTTGGTCCTGGGAATGTCTTTGGGCTCAAGACACAGAGGGCCCCACAGGGAGGGCGCCCTCACAGCACCCGCATCCTCAAAACACCCACATCCTCACAGCACCCCTCCCCTCACAGCACCTGCATCCTCTCAGCACCCGCATCCTGGCAGCACCCACCAGGTGTCCAACAGCAGCCAATGCCACTGCTCAGCTTTCCAAGTGCTTTCTATAGGATGAGATAATAAAAGCATGCTATGAAATATGCATTGACCCAACCTCAGATGCCTCTGCCTCGCTGAAGCCAGGCAGCCCATCACCCCTCTTCCACTGCCACACCAGACTTTCCTGTATCCACATTGGGAGTGTGTTTGCCAGCCCTGACCCCAGCTGTGCCGCCGGCACGTGCTCCTGCGCGCCGCAGGCTCCAGCGTCTGCCACATCCACGGCCAGGCCTGCAGGCTGAGATACAAAGGGAAGGGAACGGAGCTGCAGCTCTGGTAGCTGCAGCAATTCCTTTCTGGAAAGCAGAGTGACTGGTATGGTCCCCTCTCCTGGGCACATCCCAGTGCCACGGAAAATGAAATCCTCACTGGGAGGAGGTTGGCAGCACCAAGTCATTTAGTGCCTGGGAGTGGTGAGGTGGCATGGGCTGGTGGTAACAAGGACCACTCCCTATAGCAGCCTCCAGCATCCCTCCTGCCCTGCTGTCCTCCCGCCACCATGGGGCCAATGACGGGTGGCACAGCAGGGACCCAGAGCATCCCACAGATTTAAATTTGGCTGCACCCCGAGAGGGTCCCATGCCCCCCGTGCCAGCCCCAGCACAGCACAGAGCTCCTCCAGGGGTGGGCTCAGCCCCATGGGCTGGGGGGCATGAGCAGCTCTGACTGGCAAACGCAGCACCCACCCATGCAGCTCTGCTGTGAAGAAGCCTCAGTTAAATGTTTACTGTCAAAATCTAGCGTGGGCTAAATGATCCATTAAACCTTTTTTTTTTTTCTTAATGCTTACCATTAATTATTTTTAAAATGAGGCATTTTGTTTCTAAGGTGAGAGGGACAGGTCTCTGGGCACGAGACCAAGAGAAACCACTGCGGGGCTCCTCCAGCCTTCTCAAGGCAGTAGGCAGTGTTTTATAATAATGGGCCGTTAATTGATGGTGCATCCATCACTGCACAGCTCTCACCGCGCCGCCTGGCAGCGGGCAGGGGGCTGCAGCAGGATGGATGCTCCCACCCAGGGCAGGGGGGGCCTGTTGGGATGCTCAGTCGGGCTCAAGCAGCCACTGTGAGGATGCCAGGGGGCTGCTAAACTCCCCCCCTGCACCCACCACGGCTGCTGGTACACGGGCTGCAGTGCTGTGCCTGGCTGGAGAGGAGAAACCACTGCAGAGCTGGGGACCCTTCCACCCCACACGCTTTAGAAGCCCCCCAGCCTGCAGCAGTGATGGGGCTGTGGAGGTGGAGGTGTGAGCACTGCGGGCAGACCCGACCCATCCTGGCAATGCCCAGGAAGGGCCCCCACCCCACTGTCCCCGGGGCTGCGGTGCCTGCTGGTGCCCACAGAGCTCATCCTGGGAGATGGTGGTGGCAGCACCAACCTCACCTCTGACAGAGCTGTGAAAGTACAGGCTGGGGGACTCCATCGAGCCCTGGCAGGCGAGGGGTTGGATCACACCCGGAACCACTGAGCCCCTGCTTCAACCACTGCTTAACTGCTGTGCTGGGGCTTTGGTCCGGCCGAGAGCTGGACCTCGTACCACCCTGAGGAGTTCCACAGAGCTTTAGCCAGCCCAGAGCAGCTGTTCAGCTGCGTTTCTGCATTTCCAGCTCATCCCACATCACCCCATCCCCGACCCCCCTGGCTGTGCCCCTGGGCTGCCCCCCGGCACTCTGTCCTGTATATCCGAGGTGCCCAGAAGCTCTGATTTCTCCAAAGGTTCCTTCGCGTGGGGCCTGGGGCCAGCAATGGCTGCAGTGACCCCTGCCTGATGGATCTCCTGACAGCTGGAAGCCAGGGCTTGGAGGCAGAGGGGTTTGACCAGTCTTACCTGCAGCTCTGGTCTTCAGCAGCATCTTCGTGCTGCCTTGCTGGCTGTCACACTGCCACAAACAAATCCCCTTTCCTTAAAGGACACTACAGGCCGTGTCATCTCTCACGTATCAAACTCCTCTGTTGTCCTCAGACCCCTGTAACAGGCAGGAATTCACAGGTTGGGAACTGGTCTCTGGCCCTGGCAGCTGGGAAGTCTCATGAGCCCATGCCTGCTGCCAGTGGCCACAGGGCTGCTGGGGACACTGTGGCTGTGGGGACATGCCATCCCCTGAGGTCATCGCCTGTGGCTTCAGGTTTTGCCTTTTCCCACAGGGTGACAGGGAATGCTGGTATCTCACAGAGTGAGAAAGTCGTGGTGGATGCTGTTTCTGCTGTAGCTCCTGGTGTTGGCAGCAGATCAGCAGATCTTGGAGTGGGCAAGGCCAGTCCTGTTCTCCAGTCCTTTCTAGATGGATACTGTAGGGTGAGGCTCCACACTAAATAAAATTGCTGCCTAAACCCAACACATTTTTTAATATTTAACAATCACTCGTTGCATACAATTCGTGTGGAGATCAGCATGACAGGACACAAAGTTGTTCCTCAGCTGTAGCCCTGAAGTAGGATCCCTGTGAGGCCAGCAGGGTGACACCACGTTCAGGCTGGAGAGGGACACGGGTGCTCTGTGTCCTGGCATGGGAAGGGGAAGGAGGAGGGGGCAGTTGAAAGCAGCTGATGTGCAGCAAGCTGCTGCCTGAGTTCTGCCTGCACCCAGCTGTGCCCACCTGGGCAGGCAGGGCTGGGCTGTGCACACAGGAGGGTGACCGGGTCCTGTCCCTCGCACCTTCTCCTGTGAGACGCTGTGGGTCCTCCCTGCCAGGGCTGAGTCCCTCTGGGTGCAGAGCACCATGGCCAATGGGCCCCAGGACAAAGCCCTGTCCTTGCTGCCACGTCCTGGGGACATGAAGGGACCATGGGGTGCGGTGCTGCTGGCCGTGCCCTGGCAGGTTGGCAGCTCCCTCCCCAGGAGCAACGGGAGGGTTGGGCACTCAGCTCTGGGTGCTCAGCAGGACAGAGCAGCAGTTTTGTCAGCCCACAAGGATTAAATCAGCTGCTCTTTTTCTGAGGCTGTGGAGTCTAAAGGTCATTCCCCTCTGCCCCTTCCTTTAGCCTCGGGAGGGCTCCAGCTGGGGAGAGCTTCACCCACGCAGGCAGAAGGGGAGGGCTGGGGGAGCTGAGCCCTTCCACCATCAGCCAAGGTAGTCCCCATGCCCTCCATGGAGGAGCTCAAGCCCCATGAGCAAAGGCTGAGTGGCTGAGCATGGACACTGATAAACCTCCCTGTGCTCCACACCCCCATGGGTGGAGTTAAACCCCACTCACAAACAGTTACAGGTGGCTCCCAGCCTCTTAGTGTGTTCAATTCACATTTCAAAGCACGTCATTATGGGGTTGGTAACACATAATCATTACATTAAAAACGCCCAAACTTGAATTCAGAATTAATGCATTGGTTCAGGAATGCCTGAGTAGATGAGACAGGGAGGGTCCAAGGGAAGCGCTGGGGAAGAACCACTGCTGGAAGGGGAGAGAGCTCAGAGGATGATGGGCAGATAGGGCTCAGCTTCTTTCTGGGATCTCAGATAAAATCAGGCTGTAGTGAAACTGAGGGGAACATGCAAGTAGCAGGTACAAACCCTGACAGATCTGGTCCCCCTGAGCAGCAACGTCAGCTCAAGTCCAAGGAGAAGGCTGGAAGGTATTGCAGGTCTGTGCGTAAACCTGGGGAAGCAGCTGGTGTTCCAACAAGGCTTCCTCCTCTCTCTTATTCTTATTTTATACACCAACAAGCAGTTGCTGCCAGATTTTTCTACTAAATATGACTTTTGCTGAGCAAATTACATTAGGATGGATGCCGCAGGTATCCATTAAGGTTTATTTATCGTGATAGTGTTTGGATCTCACGCTTATAAATAACTTATGTTATGGCTTTTGTTTGTAGAAATGTAACTTACATATTTTATTATGCTTTCTGTAAACCTCAAAAAGAATGTTGTCAAAGAAGCACCTCTTAACAGCAGTCTAAACTATGGTACATAAAATCTACACTAACATGATTTTTTAATACAGCGAGGAAACGTGTTACCCCTCTGCAGTTTGAAAGGTTTGCTGTCATCGTAAACTCGTACTACAATAAAACATTAACAAGTCTAAGGAATTATTTTGTAAGGTGTGCATATACTGGTGGCTGAGTTTCTCCGAAGCCTCCTTATGCAAGGTATTAAAACTTTAGTGTTTTCCCCAGAAAGCTGCCTTTGCCTGCCCTAGCAAGCCAAGCTCGACTCATGGAAGGCTGCTCTGGGGGTCTGCTCTCCCTCCCAGAGGGACAGACACTTACCTGAGGTTCAGTGCTCGGCGCTTTTCAATGTAACAATATAAAACGCCTTTGGGGGGGAACAGACCTTCACAGTCCCAGGCTGTTTGCATCATCAGACAGGCTCACATGGGTTTCTTGAGATGAAATCACTCAGACTCTTGAGTGGCATCTCCTTTCCAATGTTTCCCATTCCAATGTTTCCATTTTTTCTTAAAGTAGGAAAAAAAAATCCATCCCCCCTAAGGCAATGATGTCTTCTTTTAAAAAAATGTGTAAGGCATCACACGTGCTTGGGGAAGTTCTGGGCTGTCCCCACTTTGACAGTGCCCTTTTAGAAAGCTGACAGTAAAGACTCAACAAAGAATCTGGAGTCATAAAACACACTCCCTATTTGCTATGCTATCCATTTCCTAACCTAAAAGCAAGCCTATTTATATGACAAGCTGCTCTAAGTAAGTTCCTGTTGTCAATTGTTAACCAAGGTCGAATACGTGTCTTGAGCCTGCCCAGTTCATAAGATGCTCTTTAGAATCTCACTTACAGCACGGGACGTGTTCAAAGGGGAATTTCAGAAATGTTCCTGAGTGCTCAGGGGAGTGAGCAGCCGTATGTTAAAGCAAGCCCTGGTGCCTGAGTTCCGGGTGCACACACTCCCCTCCTCCATATGCCCAACTCCAGCCCTCAGCAGAGCAGCCAGTGTAACCAGTAACTGGGCTGGTGGTGAGCACACGCTTATGGTATGGAACCGCTGTTACTTCCACTGCACAACAAAGGAAATGGAGTAACAGAACCCATCAGCTTTCCTCCGAGCCTTTAGTGCCAACGTGCAGAGCTGCCAGGGTGCAGGAGGGTTTGTACAGCCAGCAAGGTAGTGACATGGCTCGGCACAGAGCTCCGCACCCATCGCCCAGGTGACACCGAGAAACCTCCCCCAAACCTCGCACGGAGACCTCCACGTGCCTTCAGGAGTTCAGTTCTGCAGCTTTGAAAACACAACTTACCAGCGCAGACTCCAGATTCCTTTCCGGACCAAAATGGGCATGGCTGTGCTAATTAGCACATGTGTGATGTGTTGATAATGATCACCCACCCCCCGCAGAGTTCTCACACCTTGGCGCACAGCATCGGCCGTGGGTACAAACATCCCAGGTCTGCAGCTCTTTAGTAACCTCGATCGATGATTTTCTCAAGTACTCAGCACTCTCAGAAATCAGACCCTTTGGCTGCAGATTAAATACTTTCTCCAGCTGAGCTTAAATATAAACAGAAAAGTGCTTAACAAAATGACTTCCTTTCAGATTTAGCTCCTGCAAAAGTGTGCAGAAAAGTAACAGTTGCAAAGAAAAAGCTGGAAAAAAGCAGTAGGAAATATAGGTATCAACTTTTCCTCCCTGACAGCCACAAGTGAAAATTCCCATTCTTATCTAAACAGTGGTGAAACATTACTACATATGCACATGTAAGCAAGCATGAAAGAGACATGAAATCAATTACTCACGTAAGAAAAAAAAGAAAACCCAACTCAAACCCAATACCAGTAGTTTGTAACTGCACCAACAGCTTTTCTGCATTATCAACTAATTGGCTTATTGCTTAAATTGTTTAATTGTTGTCAGATCTTGAGTCAACTAATGTGTGTATTTCCTCAGCCCACACAGAACCTCCTGCCCACCACAGACTGGTACCAATTGTTCCCCACAAAACGAGAGTGGTGAGTGGGAGCTTTGCACTGGAGGAGGGATTTTGTTCCAGCACGCACCGAACTCTTTTACGATCTCTGAGAGGTGAAGACAAATCTGCTGAATCTGCTGTTTCAGATGCACGCATTCATCCTCATTGTGCCACACGCTGTTTAAATAGGGGCCATAAGTCTCTGGAACTATCTCCTTTCTTTTTTGTAGTGCTGGATAGATTTGTTTTCTTTCGATACATTTTCTTTTGTGTTTTTTTCAGTTTCCAAAGACCTAGAAAACACGTGCTTGTGAGGTTAAAATATTATTAGCACTTCATTACTTTTATCTCATATTTTACTATGAGTCACATTCCCAATTTTCTTACTGCACTTATAGCCTAAAATGTTCATTTTTAATCACCTGCTTTGTTGTCCACGTTGTCATTAACCGTCAGTGCTGAAAAGAAATATATAACATTTTGTAGAAAAATAGTAATTTTATTATTTCAAAAAGATGTCATATAAAATTTGTACTGGCTTTCATCTCATTTTCAAACAAATAGGACCTCAGTCAGAGTGAGCTTGGAGTTTTTAATTGATGAGATACTGTTTACTATTACGTGTAGAACTGAGAATCATTAACTGATACCAGTTTAGAAGGAATGCATATTTATTTTGTTCTTTGGTTAAGTACTGCTTCTACACCATTTCAGAAAGATAAAATAACAGGATAATAAACTTTGATAAGAAAGGCTGGAAACGTTCTTCAAACTAAGGCTGATGTGCCATTGTTTTCGCTATTATAAATCCTGACATTTAGGCCAGAGATATAAAAAGGCAGAAGATATCTTAAAAAAATAGTTTTCACAAGGGTCAAAAAAATCTATCTAACAATATAACAGGGTCCCCAAACTCTCAGAGGTGGTGTGTTAGTCAGTGCTCTGTGTCCAAAGTCATTGTCAACTCATCATGTCTGAACTGCCAGGCTCCAGGGCTACTTCGCTGCGCAGAGCTTCAGCCATGTCCCTCCTAAAGACAGACATGTTCTGAGTGAACCTGGGAAAGAGAAAACCCAGACGTTTGGTTAAAGGAGACCTGGTATTGAGAGAGGTATTCTAAGAATTGGTAAAAAAAGAATATAATGTCTATTTTAAACTGAAAGAAAAGCAGAGGAAAACTCCCAAACAAAATCACTACGTGCCTTCAAAAACCACTCCTATAAAGTAACAACGAGCATGTGAACATGCATGGGCAGTGTTACAAACTCAGCCTACCAGCCACGAGAAACATTTTAAAAGTCAGCTGGGAAATGAATGCAATGGGAAACCTTTCCATCTCCCGTGACTCCGAACACATTCCTTCTCCCAAACCTCCAGCAAAGGGCTCTCTGGGACATGTCCAGATGGTCACCAAGGCCAGGCTCTCTCAGGCCTACCTTCCTCAGGAGTGGTGTCACAGTACAACCTGTCTCTCAGGGAAATGTGGTACCATCACCCATCTGGCACAGACTGAATTCACAGAAATATTCCCCGACAGTTCTCTACTGGCAGGTGTAGGATGGGAAATCTGGTGCCATCACCCCGAGACTGAATGACAGCTCTGGCTCAGCTTGTACGACAGCCCAAATGTGATCTACCCCCTTGGTCTAGCCTGACCTGAAACACAGAGTTTAGCTGCCATTCATCCCATCTCATGTATGTATTTAAAAACACAAGGAGAACCCCCACAGAAAATGATTTAAAGTGTCAGAAACATGTACTGCATCCTGCATTTAGGGTTTTTCAAATATTCTTTTGTTTGTTGCCTCCGTGCTCTTCGCTTTGATTGTGTCGGACTTTGCTGGCTCACTATAGCCAAGCTAATAAAGTTTCCTGAAGAACGGCTCCTTAGGGCTCCTTCCTGCAAAGGACTGGTGGACAGGTGCTTGCAAAACTGATGGGATCTCAGCAAAGGTCTCTCTGCAGGACCAGGGGTAATAATCCTTCCTGCCTGCCTCCTCCGTGCTGTACTTTATGGGTATGTCTAGCAGCAGTGTGGTAAACTGGGGCTTGCTGTGTGTGGAAACAGGATGCAATTATGAGTTCATTCTTTATTCTATTCACAATTTTTTACATTTGTGCTTATTTCCTTACTAATGGAAATTGATTTCTGCTCAATTTTAAACAATCGCAGTTAAAAGAAGCCTCCTGTTCCACAGAATAAATCTGAGAAGGATTACAAATCACGAGCTGAAAACAGAAAAGCCATGGTATTAACTCATGCTGCTTGCTGGGGAAGTGATGGCTTAAAAGTCTTCCCAAGTTAGACAGGCGGATGCTACTGAGACAGACGAGCTGCTCGTTCGACCGAATTATCCCTGTCCCTCTCACACCTGCACCCATCCCTCCCCGCCTGCACTGCCACAAAAGCTCCCCGAGAGCTTCCGCACCACTGCCTATCTGAGAGTTCTCCACTACGCTCCAAGATGAAATCCCCTGTAAACCCATGGATATTTGAACCTAACACTTGCCAAATCTACTATTTGCTGGCAGCCCAAGAGACAGAAGCCCCTGTCCATGCCCTGAGCAGGAGAGCACAGGCAGCAGAGCTGGACTGCCCATGCTGCCCACCCACCAGGGCTCGCTGCCTGCCTGGAGGCCACCGGGGAGCTCAGCCTCCTGCTGCCCACCTGCCCTGAGCTGGGGTTGGAGCAGTGAACCACCATCCCCTCACTGTCCTTCAGGCCCAAGTTCTCAGAGTAAGGCAGCTCAGAGAAAACACATATCAAAGTCTGTTTTCCTCAGAAAACAATGTTCTCTTAAGGGCTTCTTGCCTTCAGTAAGTGTAAGTAGATAGGGAACTAAGAAACTATCTAATCAGGAGAACGAGTTTTACTCAGTTTTTCATTTTTTCTTTTTTTAAAAAATCCTGAAGGACTGTTGAGACAAATGACTCCTCTTGGCATTGACAGCTCTAAGGTCAGACTGTGTCCTGCAGCCCACCACTGCCAGCTCTGTTTTTCTTTTGTTACAAGCAGCATTCTCCTCCTTCCTGGTGGCTCTCTGCCTTTTCCCCAGGTTTTCTGCTGATCCATAATACAAGCTACCCGGAAAGTCTGCCTGATTTATTAGTGCCATGGATGTGATCTCTGTGCTTCTCTGGGTTTGCTTCCAGATTCCCCTGTCTCTGGCTATCATCCACAGTCAGGCCATAAGGAACTTACACCTTTAGTACCAGAATTTAATAGGAAAATGAAACAAAACTGTGGAGACCATAATTAAGACAAAACTATTTAAGAATTAAACAAGTTCAACATAATTTTCACACCAACATACAGAGAAGAAGTCAGAGAAATAAAATCACCACATGGTTTTAGCCATCACTTCTCTCCAAGCCCCTTTCCAGTTTGTTTCAGGCTTTCCAGGAAGTTCCACAGCCTGGACTTAGAATCACTTTAGAATCACAGAATCATTTTGGTTGGAAAAGACCTTTAAGATCAAGTCCAACCACTAAATTAGACTTTGACTGTCTCTCTATACTTTCAAGGTCTGCTTTGGTTGAATAATGCACATGGAAGAGAGAACACAGCTAGCTAGGTAATAAAATGTTAGTGTGAACATTAAATGCAGACAAACTCGCCAGTTCTTTTGTGAAGGCTTCTATTCTATTTTTCAAATGAGGGCAAAATTGGGTGAATTTGTGATTATGTTAAAAAAAATAATCCTTGCCTTGTTTATCTACAATGTGTGAGCGGTCCCACCAAGTCCCTTCTCATTCTGGCATTTTGCAAGCAGTTGCTTAACACCATCAGAAAAGAGCTCTGGCGGAGCAACAGCACTGCTGGAGGCTGAAGCAAGTGTTTTACAAAAGGAGTTTAAGGTTGGAAAAAAGAACGTCCAGGGCTCACCTGCTGAAATAAGGCAGTTTTTCCCAAGTGAAAAAGCAGCAGCTGCAGCCTGGCAAACCTTGACTTTTGCATTAAATTAGGAAATACATAATTATCAAATGTTCAGGTTCTAACTGTTAAGTCTAGGGATGGACTCTCTGATAGGATATTATCTTCCTTGCAAATGGAACTGCAGTTTAAGGTTACCTGGAATACTTCCTATGTGATTTTTTTTTCCAGTTAAAGCTTCCATTTGTCTTTTATTCTTTCAGCTTACTTATGTGTTATGAACTTACCTGTCTCTGTTCTTTACCAAAAGGTTTTGCTCGACTCCTTCCATAAGGTTCCTGAAGCACTGGTCAAGGACTTCACGCTTGTTGTCAGGCTGGCTGGCTATCAGGGTTGCCCTTAGTTCACTGAAGTGCTACGACAGCAAAGCAGAGGATATTAAAAATAAGGTTTGGAAATTTAAACCCAGAGTTACTCATCTACATCTGGAGTGCTCTTGAGCAAGTGCTTCATATGTTGCCCTCTGGGAGAGGAGTCTGGCAAACAGCAGGCAGAGGTCTGTCTGAACCAGTTTCAGATGCTGCCCTCCTGCAGCACACCAGCTTCAGCAGTGCACCATGACTGATAACCTGTTCCTGTACAGAACACCACCTAAGAGAGGTGACCAAAGCATCCTTGATTACTTTTCAAGTCTTTTCAGAATGGGGCAAATTTGTGCACTTGGGTGTGGGCTCTAATCACTTCAGTGCTGTGGCGAGACAGACTCACCTTTGCTTCTTCAGAAGGTAAGTAATCTATATGATTTTCTATACACTATTCCCAGCATATTCTGGCAGATTTATGGACTAGTTAAAATTGAACTTTCTACTGCCTTAGAAACATCTAGGTTTAGTCTAAAAATACTGAATGGGGGGGGACCTCCAGTGTTATCCACTACCCTACCACTATTGCCAAGCAAGTCACATAATCCTGTTCAGTCTTTATTATATTGGCTGTGTCAGTCAAAGTCTTATGGCCCTGGGCATAAGCACATCGATGGTGTATGCCCTGATATACACAATTATTCAGAGGACAATGAACCATTCCGATGAACCTGTGCCCAAGTATCTGGCAGAGTTTCCGAGCAGTCTGATATTGCAGTCAAGAATAATACTGCTGGTATTCCCCAATTTCAGGTGTATAACAACAGAACTTGTTAAAGGTAGGATGAAAATCAGTTTTTAGTATGCATAATTTAGTAGACATTTGAAGTTAATGTAACTTGTAGGGTGTTGTACAGTGTCAGGAAGTACAAAAGTCTGATTAGTTTGCTAGATATTTAAAAAAATCTTTAATGGGTTTAAAGGTGTTTAAACCTTAAACAAATCTAAAATTAAACACACAACTTTTCCATCAAAACTACAGCTCTCCTGCACATGACAAAATATGGGATAACAAGAGAAAATGTAGTAAAACCATTGCACTCTAACACTATGCCCTGACAACTCAAGGGGAGTAGAGGGAGTGCTTGCTTTAATGTCTGCTTGGCAAATTACTTGCCCCCAACCCAGTTCCTCTCAAACCAGAAACATCTTGTATTATGCATCTTTGCTGACCAGTAGCTGATCCAGTAGCTGGATCCCAAACTACTTAGGAACTCAAAACTGAACATCACCTGGGAGCTGGTGTGAAAGATGAAGCATCTGCCTGCAACAAACACATTCACTGTAAGGTGACAAATGGAGAGTTCAATGTAGAGAAGGCCACAACCCCAAGATCTTGTCCAGCATCCACAAACTGGTTTTAGAAACGAGGCATTCCAAGAACCTCTTCAGTCAAGCCCATAATGGCAAGTATTAACAGCATCCTCAAGTAACAGCAAGGAGTAACACCTCAGTGTAGCACTGACGAGCACAGCACCCCCTGGCATCGCTGTTTCAATGCCACGGTGCTGTTCTGAGCCCTGGGCTTTGCAGGGCTTCTCTGCAATAACATCACTTTCGCCCCAGAAGCCTGTGCTCTTCACTTGAAGGACAACAGCAAGCAGGAGAGGCTGGTGCTACATTATCAGGATACAGAGGGCTTTTTCTGCCAACCTCTTGCCCCTGGGATTTAAATTAAACTTGCTGTTGCACTTCAGTATGGGAGCAGTGTCAGGAGCCACCTGCAACCATCCCATTTCACACTAAGCTGATGCAGTCTCAGAAGACTCACTGTTGGTTTAGGGTGGGCTCTGAGTATGATATCCAGTTTGGTATAATTACCCCTACTGGTGCAAGCACATATAAATCCCAGTTTTTCCGAGTTCCCAAGCAAACTTGATGCCTTCCCTTTGAGATGAATTATGGGCAAAGAAGATCTCATTAAAACAAAAGAAGTAGCGAACAAGCAGTAAAATGTGGTAAATGTGTGCTTGCTATCTTCGAAACTGTAGCCTGCCTATTTATATTTATATACAGAAAGTGCCCATCACCATATTGATAAACATTCTTTGGAACCACTCTGACAGACAGAGATCCTACCTGAAATAAAAGAACCAATTTCCAATAAATAAACCAGCAGTGCACTGAAATGAGCTAAGAAAAGATGACTTTTACAGCCATATATAAGTATGTGTCCTACTTCTTCCAAACATGAAATAAATAACCTTGATACAAAAGGGGCAATACAGATATTGTAAATTCTATTTCCCCTTCTCCACCCTTCCAAAAGAAATGTAAGGCTTGTTCGTCAGTAATGGTGCTTGTACCTATCCATGTCTGCTAAGCAAAACACATAATCATTAGAACTAGTCTAATTTCAGTAAAAAGAATATTCTGCCAGTCACAAATTTATTCCTCATGATTTACAGCTCCACGTTTTTATCTTCAAGTGAAATATTTAATTTCTTCTTATACCAAAGCATCAAAACCACATAATTAATATGGAGTCAGGCTAATACTTAAACGCTATAAATCAGAGGCATTATATAAACAAAAGTGTCGTCTTGAACAAGATTGGGAATGCACAAAACTACTTATTTCCCACTTTTATAATGATGCAGTGACTCAGAGCAGATAGAAAATGATTAGTTTTCCTTCCAAAGTAGGAAATATTGCTTCCATCTGTAAAGTATAATATTGTGATGTCATAAAGTTTTCCTAAACACTGAATTTGCCCTTATTCCCTCTCAATCATTTTAAAAGAACTGCTCTCTCTTATAGAGCTTGGATTTAAATCACAATAACACACCAAGAAGATGAATGACAGTGCTATTGGATATGGCTAAAATTGGATCCTTCAGCACAGGTGAATGATGAGACAGCGCTTCTCTTCTTGATATATTTTCTTCTTCTATTAGTTTCCTTCCATAGCTGGGATTTCAGTTTGAATTTTAATGTATGCGGTTGCTGCTAATCTTAGTGTCTTATTTTTTTCCAGCACCCTCTTATTGTATAGACAATTCATTCTCCAAAGCAGTAATACACTGAGGCTTGTGACTGCCCAAGAGATAAAGCAATTCAGAATAAAGTTAGAGCTAGCTCTGAAGTATGGCGAATACAACAGGTCAATATCTTCAGAAACAATGCCTTGCCATACAAAAAATGCACACATTTAGATCACTTCGCATTCATTTACTCCAATGGTTTCCATTTCAGACAATATTGTCTCTATTAAGTCACCAGGGAAACATGATGGGTATATCCAAATTCATAGTTTCAGATTTTATTGAAAGGGCAAATTGCAGAGTATTTCCTGGTTTACAGAATCTGCCGCAGATGCACAGAATCCAAACTGCAATCAATGCGAGTACTTAAGTGCAAGCGCTCAGCTAATACCCCCCAAAGCTAGCTGTTCTTGTGAAACCTTTCAGAAAAAGAAATTGGTTAACTATTTTTCTAGGAAGCATTTTTTCTGATGTGATTTCCACAGTGTTCTTGTTTCCTATTTCTACCTAAAAGCCAGATGAGCTGGCATAACTTCTATTCCTGATTAATTCTAGAAAAGTGAAGACACAGAATTTATTTAAAAAAGGTTAATTATATACTTGCATGATCTAAGGTTGGGTGTAAAAGTTGGGGTAAAGGTTTGACAGGGTTTTTCACCAAAATGAAGCCAGTCCGCCTCTGTGAACTAATCTGTAAAATACCCATACAGTACATGAGCTGAACCCTACTCTCCACTCCTAATGTGAGCATAAGGGTCCCAAGGAAAGAGAGGGGGGATCTGAAGGGCAACAGGTAGTTTTGTTCTATGTGAAATAATTATTTCAACTACATGGGCATATGAAGAGTGAATCTGGTGGAATTTTTTCAATACTCACTTTCTCATTGAGAAGTATAAGTCCAAGTAGGGGTCTCGACACAGACCATTGGTTTCTGCAGTCTTCAAAAATGATGGTGTTCATTAGGATTGACATCATCTGAAAGAAAATTCAGACAGTTTACACGAATATGGATACTGCTGTTCTACTGTGTGATGTGGTGAGAGGGAAAAATTACTGAAACCTTCACTAATTATGTTGAAATCACTGAGATTTTACATATGAGCATGGTATTACAAAAGTCTTCCAAACAAGTATTTCCATAACCAAAACTACCAGGTGAAGAAAGTTAAAGAAAACAAGTATCAAAGCTTGGCTCTAGAGAAAAAGCTGAAGTTAAAACAAGTATGAATTGAGATTTAGAATTGTGTTAATTTAAGGTATGAGCTTTGACTTTGCTACAGGGATTTGCCCCATTGTCACACTACTTCCAGGAGAGCAACACCTGTGTGACCAGAAACCTATGCGAGTGTCAGATGAATCTCTGGCTGCCCTTCAAAATTCCCATTTGCTCACACCCACCTTTCCTCGTGCATGACACTGCAGGGCATCTGAAGGGAGCACTCCCTATTTCCATGAAGGCAATCCTGATTACAGCAGAAGTCTATAAATCAACACCATTTCCATCACAGTCACAAATCCAGCCTCTGATTTTACACATTTTACTTTACTTCTGTGCCTCACTTTACAGAGCTCTACAGCATGGATAATGCCACTTCATCAACTTTGTAAAGCAGCGAGATCAATCAACTCATACAATTAAGTTCCACTGGCACCAAAGTGAAGGCACATAATTCACTTTGCTCGTTGGCTGACATGGAACCAGAGTCTTCAGGTAATGCCACAGGGAGTATTCTCTGAGGCTTCTTCTGGTCTTGCTGTGCATCTATATCTCTGGTGTGTGTAGCTAGGAAGGGTAGGACTCATTTAGGGATTGGCACAACTTTTGTAAAAACGAAATAACAAAATAACTATAGAATCCATTTAAAGATAAAAAGCTCTAGGATATCCTTGAGATATGTTAGTCCAAAATGCCAAAGGCCACAACATATACGAACCTAAAAACATTACTCAGAGATTAAACAGAGCGAAAATTTGTAAAATGTCACCAGTAAATAGTTTGACTCACATTTATAAAATAGCTACGCCCTAAAACCAAACATAGAGGAAGTAGAAAATCATTAAATCCTTTCTTCTAGGCCAATGAGTAGCTATGAGCAGGGTCTCCAGAGAGCTGCCACACTGCAAACTAGCCTGTAATAACTGACCAAGGCGAAGTCAAACAGCATGTTTCACTAAATGAAAAAGATGAATCCTAACACTACAAATCACCTGCAACAGAGATACCCACAAATTATTTGAGCTTTCAAGTTGGGAACATACAGTCTGGCGTGGGAAAGGCCAATTCTCCACCTGATTTCACAGTTTATGTATCAGGCAAACTATTTTTCATTACTCATAGGATAAAACCAGTTCTATACTGCTCTGGAACTAATGAAATCAATTCAAAACCTCTGCACAAGCACGATCAGGGGCTTGTATTCCAAATTACAACTCCTTCTAATTCATTCATCTCCAGGTTTTCATCTCTGCAGCTTGCAACAAAGCCAGCTGTCAGGACAGAAGCATTCTTTTTAACTGATTAAACAAACTCACTCTGTGACTTAGAGCACTACGACAGACATGCCCATATTTCCTCAAAAAAGTGTGATGCATGTAGAAAGACTTTCAGTGAGATGCTTAACCTAAAAGGACATGCACAGGGACAAGTTCACAGCTGACCAAGGGGGAAGTGCCACCTCTTCAAACTCCAGCTTTATCAAACAACTCATGAGGACGTCTTTAAGGTCTTTAGTCCAGCACTGCTACTATATTTCAAATGAACTGCAAAGGAAATATTCTAGGAAGTTTTTGGCCTAAATATTAAAGATGACCAACATGTCCAAAATTCACCTGGCAAACACTTATTTGTGCATAAGCAGTACAGACAGTACTGCAGTAAGCAAGGAATATGATGAACGTTACCATTCATAAAAACAAAGTCAATATAAAGCAATCTACATAACAGTAATTGTTATTGTGTGTTTTGATATTGGCCAACCAGGACAGGAAACAGTGAAAGCCTCTCTCCCATTGCCAAGCCTCTCCTCTGGCAAGAGCCCACTGTAAAACATTTTTAATGCCACTTCTGACTCTAAGGCTTAATGAAAGAGAACCCTGGTAGCAATCATTCGCCGTGCAGGGAAAAACACTGCCTTCAGGAGTTAGCTAGGTCTCGTACCTGGAAATCCACACATTCATCTTCTTCATGGGTCAACCCCTTCCTTTCAGTTAAACTCGACAGTTACACCAGCACCAAGTGCTCATGCTCTCACACAAAGCTGACTCTGCTTCAAGGAACTGCTGGGACCAGCGGCACCACCGCATGAATATGAACAAGGCTGGAACATCTGCCCCTGAGCTCTCCCAACAGTGATTAATGCCTCTCACGAAGTTATAAAAGTTTATTACTTGCAGAGGTGGACAGTTTGGAATTCTATCATGTTGTCTTTGCAGATGTCTTAGACATCCCACTTCCAGCAAAGATTGAAAAAACAATAAATAGAAAACCCTCCCAAGGTGTAGAGCTCAGCATGAAGAGCTGCGTGCACAAAATTGGTGCAAACCTTTATTGTACCAAGACCTCTGTTGGACGTTGTCTGAAGTGCATTACTGCATAGGCAGGAGACAATCAGCAACTGCTGAGCCTAATTCCACCAAGAGGAAGGGCCGTGAAATCCATGGTAACAGTCTGAAACTTCCTTTCCTGTTTTCCATGTTTCTCTGTCACAACTATTGCTGCTGTTCTGCTCTAGCTTTGCTTTCCTGTGCTACTTCTGCAACAAACCACAGCAAGCTGTTGGCATTCCAGATCCTCCTGTGTTTTACGTTGCTGCTGACACACTCCCAGAGAGGTTGCACCCATAGACAAGTGCCAGGAGCCCACCCCTGCTGGGAAGAACTCTGTTGAAGGGAGGCAGCCTGCACGGATTCAGCTGCAAGGCAACAGAGCTCGTCTAGAGGAGCCTCACACCACCTGATAATGAAGCTTTGCTTATTTCTAGATAGTTGACACACAGCTCCATGTACGTGCCCATTTTTATTGCTCCCCTGAGCAGTTCAGGTCATGAAGGAATGGAAACTCTTTAAGCTTCTGAAGGAGACTCTGAAATAATGTGTCATCTTCACATTTCATTTGCTGACACACGTTTGCATATAATTGTATTTATGATGGCAGCACGTACAGAAATGATAACCGCAATTTTCTGAAGATGAGATCTTGCCCAGTAACATCTACAAATGAGGAGATGAAGGCAGCTACCAGCCAGCACCGCTGCCCCAGCACAGCCCTGCTCGCTCCCCAGTCACCAGCTGGACCCAGGTACGTGAGCAAGTGCTCAGCACCCAACAGCAGCAGCACTGCCTGCATTTTTATTCCACTTCTTTTGAGAACTGCTGAGCATTTTCCAGATGTTGGTTAGCTTCAAAGTGTGCTGCTGAGATACATCAGCACTACCATCACATTTCACAGAGGAGCTGACTGAGGAACAAAGTCTTTACACAAAGCCACAGCGATACAGACTGGGCCTGGGGCACCCCCCAACTCCCTCAGCCCCTTCCAGCCATCACCCAACCTTGGCCGTGCTGTTGCTAGACCTGCATTTCCTCTTCTGGAGCAGCAGCAGAAGCTGGTGGGGTTCAGGTGGACTTGCATGTAATTGGTGTGCAGGTGGAACCCCGTGCTGTGGTACACCCTCCTTGCTCCACCTGTGCCAAAAGTCTCATCATCTCACTGGAGATCACAAAAACTCAATGGCAAAACAAGGCACAGAGCACAGAAGCAGCATTGGTCAAACAGATGGATTTTTGTTTTCTAGGTGGAAAATACTCTACTGGTAGCGACAGAAACATTTTGTTTCAGGAATATGACTTCCCTGATCCTGCCACAGACCCACAGCAGCGTCTCAGTGCTCCAGCAGCCCAAGGTGTGGGGCAGACTCAAGTCCTCACGATGACTCAGGCAGAAAGCAAGGTCTTACGGCGGGGAGAGAGACATTGAAAAGGAAGGGGGTGGGGAGCAGATCATCTATTTGCTACTTAGTTCAAAACAGTAACCTTGCCTCCTCTCTCATCTTAAACAGGGCATCACTTCATCTGGTTCAATAATGTTTCTCCTGACACATTTGTTCTTTACAAAAGGAACTATTGACAGAACAGACAAGAATAAAGAACTGTTCTTCCAATAAATTAATTCTTCAAAGCCTCTCTTCCTTCAGATCCTTTCTTTCTTGGGTGGAGGAGGAAAACATTGGTCAAGATAACCCTCATTATGAAAACTTTTTCTAGAGGAAGCTGGAAAAGCAGCTGCCTTGCAATTAAAAGGCTTTTTTTGCTGCTCCATGTTATCAATTGAGAGCACTTGCATCATTGCAGGTCCCGTAACTCATTTCTCTCTTCCATATGTTTGGATAGATATTTCATTCTGCTGCCACTAATCACATTTTAACATAAAGAACATTATGTTAACAGCAGAGACAGTATATGCTCCTATAAGAAAGATTTAGAATGGTCTAAGAACATGCACAGCTTTTAACCAAACACTTGGCTAGGAGTTACACTCCTTTTTTCCATTCAGATCTGAAAAAGATTCAGATTTTCATTGTTTAGCATATGAAAATTGGTAGGTTTTTATAACTCTAGCTTCAGACAAGTTCACGTTTAATTTAGGAGCTCTGATTACTAATTCAAATGTCCTTTGGAGTTCTCAGTTATTTCATCATCAATTCGTCCTATATCAATAAATGGATCACCATTTACTAATAATATTAGGAAGATTTATATGCTCCAAGATTATTAAATACCTTAAATTTTAATCTATTGTTTTAAAATATTTATTGTACTAGAATGCCTTTCAGATTGATATTTTCCATGCTCAAAGCTAAAATCTCCAAATGAAATAAGAAAACTAAAGCCTTTATTTATTATAAAAGTGAGAACCAGCCCATTAATCCTGAACTAAAAATATTTAACTGCCAGAAACAGCAAATCAGTTGAGATTTGCAATATATAAGAGTTTGAGAAGTACATGTCTTGTCCCCTTGCATTATGAAATTACATTAGACCAACAAAGAGCTTACAAGAAGTTGCTGGGAGCAGCAGAGGCAGGGAGGGGAAGGCTGGTTCTGCAGCTGACACGGGCAGCCTCCACCTCCATCACTGAGTAATGGGCCGAGTTATGTGACAGCAGCTTTCCTTCTGGACACCCTCTCAACTCTCCCTCATCCTGCTGCTAATTTTCATGACATGTATAGGAAGAGGGGAGGAGCTGGGGAAGGAGGCAGGGTGGGATAAAGAGAAGAGAGCATCAGACAGAAAACAGAGGCAGCCAATGAAACCAGGCTAAGGCAAGTCCAGAGCTCTTTTCAACCCCCTTTCTGCTCAGAGCCTTCAAGCCACCCTCAGACCAAGCTTTTCTTTCAGCATCTATCAGCTAGATTCCTCCAGATTTCTGTTCACAGAACTTCCCCCTATTTATACATACTTCCAACATATATGTGTAAATAAACATCAGTGACTGAATGTCATGGTTGGACAGCTGAAGCTCACAGAAGCTGCAGGAAATACCAAGACTTAATTGTGAGGGACCCAATCTTGTATGTCAGTTTGGAATAGTTCGATTTACTCTGGCCTTTTTGTTTCCTTTTATGAAAAAATAAGAGGTACAAATGGCTGAAAAAAACCCAATCCTAATGTCAGGACAAGACATCTGGGTGACACGTACCTTGAACCATGATATGCCTGCAGCTGGGAGACTGAAATAGGATTGAAGTGTACCTTTCACAGGGTATTCCTATCAGTTATATGTTGTGTCCTGTTGCAAGAGCCTTTTTTCCCAATGTTCAGAAGGGATGGGAAAGGGATGGCTATAGATGTGGAAAAGGAACAGTTACAGAGAGCGTGGAGCTTGGCATTTTCCTGGATATGTCTTTAGAACTGGCCAAAGGGCTGGGTATGGGAGAGTCCCCTGAAGTAGATCCAAATCCTGAGCCAGCAGAAATAATCATAAAATAAGATCGTACTTATTGCAAACCTGACTTTGTATCTGGAAGAGAAACACGAGCACACACTCAGAAGGGCACATTTCAGATGACAGCTTAACACTAAGGACCAGCCCCTGCAGTGTGCCCTTCACATTTACGACACCAGATCCACGGCACTTTTCTATTTTTTCACTGTTAAAATAAATTGTTGTATGTCAGATAGCACAACCACCCAGACCCGCAGCACAAAGTGGACTTGTCAAAGCTAAGGCTTACGTTCCTCATTTCCTCCCCTTGGTCAGCAGTGAGCTGCTGCTCAAGCAGCTGACGGGCTCACAAAGCAGATGTTTGTGCCACACCAGGGACCAACCGCAACAGAGCTACAGCCTGCACACGAGCTGCTCACAGCCAGGGATTCTGCCCTGCTCTAGCACATTTTCAAGCAGCAATTTTAATCTCTTCCCTTCAATTTGAGGGCATATTCTAACATGACAGAACGTGTTCTTCCCAAACTACAGTTGCATCTGAATTTTTTATGTGAAGGACTATGATACTCGGTCCAGTCTCGCCTATCAGAATTGGGTCCATCTATCCTAAGGGAGATGGTGCTCCTGGCTGAGCTGGCATCCATCAGGGATGGAGAAGAGATGCCAGCTGGCTGCTACAGATTCATCTATAGTAAAGCAGTAAATCCCATGGGATGGAGCAGTTTTGCCTAGTCTCAGGGTTGGCTACATTAGATACTGCAAGTGGAACAGTTAACTCCAGCAACACTGAAGACGCCTGATGAATGAAACACCTCCTCTTTCTGCAGGGAGGAGGGGATACCTTTTGTTAATTATTACCTTCCAGGGTGTGCTGACTTGCTTCTGTCTGCGCAGAATTTAATGTAAACCCTCTGTTGAATGTCACATACTCATATGCTGCCTGAAGTGCTAGATTTTGTATCTGGATAGCTGGTGTAGCTGACAGATGTTTACAACCTCGTGTATCTGCACAGCTTCTTTTTGCCTATCCATCTGTGCTCCCTGATAGACAGCAAATTATTCCACCTCAGGCTGGAATAATTTAAGATTGTGACATCAACCCTTAATCTGCATTTTTTAGCTGGTAGCACTCAGAGATTTTCAGTTACAGATACTAGAATGTCATTTTAAATTAACCTAAGCTGTTCATTTAAGATTCAGCCATTTCTAAACAAGTGGCCATGACTATAGAGCGTTACAGCTGGCTTTGAGGATGACAGAACTGTGATTAACTGGGACTTCTGGAATGTACAGCTTGTAATAATTTGTAACACAAACTTCAGGTTGTTTTGGTGTAGGGGAAGGCTGAGCTCTTTACAAACACATTTCCCTCTGCCTTTAGCAGTACATGAAAAGGCAGCTAGGTTCAGGTCTGTGTAGACCCAGTTAGTATCATCTCAGATGATCCTTAAGCATTTTTTCCAGTCTGCATGGTGAGACCCTCTCCCTTTCTTGCACGACCAGCAAGCTTACCTGGGAGAAGCTGGTGTGTACTACCAACATCTCTGACCAAATGACTAGTTACAGATTATTTAATCCTCTCCAGAGGGGAGAACAGCAGTTTCACCTACACCAACACCTTCCAGCAAGAGTCTATCCTCAGGAATGCAAGCAGTCCTATGTCTAAATCTTTCAGTCCTCCCTTTACCTGACACTAGGACTTACAGTTTGCATTTTCTTTGAATTCCTCCAACACGAGTCACCACCCTTCTCATCTCAGCTTCCAAGAAATTCACAGGTGCCTACCCTTGTACCAAGTGCTGGGAGGTAATGCACAAAAAAAGCTGGGAATTTTCAATGATGCACCAAAATTTCAGCATAAGAATTAGGATCTTTGACTGCTGGGTCATTAGCTTTCTGAAATCTCTATTACAGGAAGGTCTCCCAAAATGCCAGTCACGTGGGGAGGGAAGTCAAGGTCCAAAAATGCTATTACTGGGAAAAGAAAATAATTTAGTCTAAAACCAATTTAAGGCTATTCTCAAACTTAACCTACAGAAATGTTCCAGAAACATAAAAAGCTGCACATGGAGGCAAAGACTGAACATGAGATCAGCACTACATCCTTCATCCCAGGAACTTCAAGGTATCTCACACTGAGCATGCATTTATCCCTGAATCTGAACTAGGCTCATCCTGACACTGAGCAGCAGCATGCTCAGGGACACAAACCCCACATGCCAAGGAGCAAAGTCCTTAAGCTCAAGCTTGCACTCACCTGCAAGTCAAGTCCAGCCTGGCACCCATCACATAATCCACCTGGCCTTGCAGCAACACTGAGAGACTTGCAGATCCCTTTTACAACAGCCCTGATGTTGCTTACCACAAGGCAGCTGGGATTTGCAGGCAGCTTGAGCGTAGGCTCAATCCGTGTGGATGTCTGCCAGCAGCAGACCCAGAGGCATCCCCCACGCAGCAACAGTAACCAGTAGTACAGAGAAAATTAGGACCAGGGTAATTATTCTACTCATATTTACCTTAGTTTAGCACTGATATGGAGATAATCAGCAGGGACAGGGAGACAGGCTGGGCTTCTAAGCCACACCTTGAAGGAAATCAGAGTGGTAGAAACCCAGAAGAAACCCAGAACCATTATTCAAGGATCACCCATAAAGCAAAGTGACCTACTGTGCTCTGCTGGAGAAGAGCAGTGTACTAGTGTAGAACTTAAAAAGATTAATCCAAGTATTAATTACCAATTGCCTGGCAGATTTCAAACCTCTCCTGTTTTCAAACTGTTCATAAATTGATTCTAATTTCTTCTGTAGAACAATTAAAAATATTTTTGTTATCCTGATGAACTCAACTGTAACCAAAGCTATTGCAAATAAAAACAAAAGACAGATGATAAAGATGGTAATAAGCATATTGCTGCTGTGTCCTGAATAGTCACCAACACTTCTTAGCGAATATCATCTTTCACAACAACAACAAAGGATAAGAGCACAAGGCTATTCCAAGCAGTCATCAAAACAAAATGCACTGAATATTATATTTCATACTAAATACATTACCCTGGCAGTTTGACACTCAACATTTCAATAGATATTGCGTCTCTCTAACATTCTGCCTGAATTTCTGCAGATGGACTTTTAAGTATCAATGGAAGATTACTTTACTTGTCACGCTAAAAAGATTTTAAAGAATGGTTGCACACACTTCATTTTTAATTTTTTTTTTCTTCTTTTTTTTTTTTTAAAGGGAAACGAATCCTGAATTCAGAAACACAGTTACACTGGAAAGTCAAATCCTGTGTTGTGTAGTCCTTTGTGTGTAGTGCTCCTTTAATAGCTGAACTGCCTCATCTCTGATGTGTTCAGCAAAGCATTGGGAGGGTCTGCTGGAGTTAATCTAAGCTAACCTAAACTATGCTAAACTAAGCTGACATAAAGGAAGTTTTCCCAGATCTCATCCATCTGTTGTGATACTGGGATTTAAAACAAAAATAAATTTTATTTCATTTTAAACATTTTATTTCATGTTCCTGGAACACGTAAATACACAAGAACCTCAATTATCAGTTAAAAAATCCCCAACAAGTAAACACCATGGAGAAACTCAACAAACTAAGTCTCTGGATGTCATGATTTCAGAAGACACCCTGAGCACACAAGTGTCTCTCAGGATCACAAATACCCCAAAATGACGGCAATTTATTAGCCTACAAAAAATGTGGAATTTGAGGCTCAATTCCAGAGTCCTGAAAATCAGAAACCTGCCAAGGTTGAGTGGGACACACATTTAAGGTATGCCAGGCCTTAGAAAGTTTCTGGCAGTGGACTGGCCCTTCCCACCCGCCGCATCCCCCTGCGGTTGCCCAGTGAGCGCTGGCTGGCTCAGAGCTCCGCATTGCCACACAAAGCCACACAAAGCATCATCTCCTCTGCTGTAAGCTTCCACGGGCCACTGCTGGCCTAGCCCAACAGCAATTAGGCATCCTTGTAAGCCACTGCTATTCTAGAGTTTAAAATTTGATTTTTTTTTTTGTTTTAAGTGGGGGAAAGGGAGGGTGTTTGTTCACTGCACACCAGTTTCATTACTCACATGGCAAAGCTGGATTGTTACCTTTCCCTATCCATTTTGTAAAGATATTGCTTTCTTTCCAGACTGCGAGCATCACTTCTAACTGGATTTTGAATTATAATGTGAACTTTACAAAATTATTGGTGCTATTCATATTGCTAGTTAGATTCTACAGAATGGCAATATTTTTTGCCCTTCCCCAAACCAGCACCTTGTAGTGTTTATATAAAGACAACTGCGGGCAGCAGAAATCGAACATCTCCAAGTAATGTAAAGTATTACATTGCACTGAGTAAACAAGGAATAAAACATTTTTACACTTCTCCTTAAACTTATTTGCTTTTTGAAAATATTTATGCAGCGTAGAAGACACGAGGTTATTGAGAAATACAGCCAGTTCCTCTTCTTTAATTGAAACATTTATGCTTTTTGTTCTGCTAGCAAAAAGCAATGAACAGTAATAATGCAAGATAAATACACAAGAAACTTATAGATATGATTGTAAAACAACATCATCCTAATGTTTTCATTTAATTACCCTGAAATGTATTCTATTTAATATTCATTACTCAAAAGCCAATTTAAAAGAGAAAGAGGTGAAGGGACTTATTCAGAAAGACGGACTGTCATTCACTGCAATAGTTATCTAATATACAGAAGTTAATAAAGCAGATTAATCTACAAGTCCCTTTAAGCCATCACTGAGTTTAGAACAACTGCCTCTTTGACCTCTAACCCTCCCGCTGTGCACCAGTAGCAGGTGCCAGCTGCACTAAAATTATGGCTGACGCGTTTTAAGGCAAAGCCTTTTCTTACTTTGCTTCTGACCAGCAGCTGACCCTGTAGGAACGATTGTTTCATGTGCTGGCCTAAAGGCTACATAAACCAGTAACCGATAAACAAAAGCATACATACACCAGCTGCCTAGCCCGAGGGCGCACATCCAACACTGACACCTCCAGCAGTTTGTGCTGCCAGCCCCATCGCCGCTTTTTGTCTCCATACATGAATTCGCTATAATACTTGTTACTTCGCGGAACTAAACTTCTCTCCAGCCCCAAAACTGTTTGTGTAAACTATAGCACAGCTTGGATGATTAAGAGGAGCTTCCCAATTTGATTTAGCACCATTATTAAGAGCGTGAAATCTTCAGATACGTCACTAATGATGATGTATCTTAACACTGAAAGTCTTACAATTAAATTACTCGATTCACATGATAACGAATCACAACAAGGCTTTAAACAAAGCAGAATTAGAACAGACACTCAGCTCATTAATTTTTTTGATTTCTTAATTGACAGCACTCGTGTAGTGATAGCTATACATTTAGCAATATACTTGGGACTGAGGCTGCTGCTGCCCTTATGCGTGTGCCCGAGGAAGTACGTACAAACGAGAAGTAACTGTATTTTTCATGCAGACAAGATGGCTTTGACATAGTTATTTTGCTGATACAAATTACACAACCACAAAAACAATCAGAGTAATGATTAAATGCAGTTATATACATGGGAGACTACTAGTGCAAATGTTAACATATTTAAATGGGTTCCCTTCATTAAAAAAATTATATATGATATTAAACCATCAATCAAATTGAAACACTAGAGTCTAAACGTATTGTCACTGGTTAAAATAAATGACTTTGAGACCGAATTTTGGCTCACTCAATATGGTGCCTTTTCTGTTGCTTAGCCACCCAAGTCTCTGCTGGCTTGGGCTACAGCTGGTATATCTCCATCGCTTTCAATTAATAGAGAAAGTTATGATAGTATTGGATAACGTTTTTAAATTGTGCTAAGAGGCTTGAAAACAGATGTCCCAATGAAAATGCCTCTCACTGCTGTACCAAACCTTTCAAGGCTGAAGCTGGCAAAAGCTGAGCATTCTGGTCCTGATTCCACCGAGCCTTTAAACACATTTAATTTTAAGCATAGCAACAAACACCTCTGTGGGTTTGATCTGCTCTTAAAATTAAGCACAGGCTCACATACACGGCTCAAGGTGCTCAGGTACTTAACATCTTGCACAACTGCCCTCTGTCAGTACAACTGAGGTTTCCTTTTGTGATGTGCTTATATGCAAGTGCTTTGCATGGGCCACGAAGCACGTGCTATAAACACATCTCCTCTTCAGGTTTTTATTTCAATTACCGTGCATAACCCCACACTAGCTGTATATAGCACTAAGGGTTATCTGAAAAATGAAAACATCACTGATTTTACTGCATAAAAGGGAAAAAAGGAAAGTAGCAACTTATGTTTTTATTTTAGTAATGCCACTTGCTTTTTCATTGCAACTGGCACCTTTACTTTCTGTTTTACATTTGCTATGCAGTGCTGTTGTGCTGCTTCGTTTAGTGCCTCTTCATCACTCGGTGAAGGTCTAAGTCACAAGAGCTCAGCTCCAATGAGCAGCCTGGCGAGGCTCTACCTATCACTGTGTACCTATCATCCTCCTGTCACCGCAGCACTGTCCACCCCATCCTTGCTCCCTCTTCTAGCACTACCACACTCACCATCCCTCAGAATCACAGACTGATTTGGGTTGGAAGGGACCTTAGAGGTCATCTAGTTCCAACCTCCCTGCCATGGGCAGGGACACCTCCCACCAGACCAGGTTGCTCCACGCCCCACCCAACCTGGCCTTCAACACTGCCAGGGAGGGGCAGCCACAGCTTCTCTGGGCACCCTGGGCCAGGGTCTCACCACCCTCACAGGAAAGAATTTCTTTGTAAGATCCAACCTAAATCCACCCTCTTTCAGTTTGAACTCGTTCCCCCTCATCCCATCACTCCACGCCCTTGTCAAAAGTCCCTCTCCAGCTTTGCTGTAGCCCTCTCAGGTCCTGGAAGGTGCTCAAAGGTTTCCATGACAGCCTTCTCTTCTCCAGGCTGAACAACCCCAACTCAAAGTTCTCACCCTCAAAGTTCTTTGTTCACCCACCTTCCCATCTGCCTACTGCAACTCTCCTTCCCTAGAGACCCTTCTCTAGCCCGCGTACTCCACCATATTCCCCTATGGCAATAAAGGCCGGTTCTTCCCACATCCCTGCTTCTTCTCCCCTACTGCAGCTCTCCCCACCCATCGCCCCCAGAAACGCTGAACCCTCCGAAGGCCTCAGCGCAGGCAGAGCCACGTTCTACAGCCATCCACTCCTAAAACAACTGGAACTGCTGTGGGCCCACCTGGGCTGAGAAGCAGAGGACCATACCTGCCAGCAACCAGCCAGCCCCCCCGGGAGGCACCAGTGCCTTCTGGTTGCCACTGGCCATGCCTGGCAGGCCCAGCAGCACACACCGCCCGTCAGAGGTTACCCTGGCTGCATGCTGTGCCTTGGCACAGGTGCTGCACACACCCAATCTGAACATCAGCACAACGTTCAAACTCACCACAAAGTCTCTTTGTTCTTCTCCACACAGTCCTGGGAATGGTTCCATCCCCTCCGTCTCTCCTTGCCCCTGTACCCAACACACTGCTCCAAGAGACACCCAGGAGAGGAAGGGCACGCTCCAACGACACTGAGATCCTGCTTCCATCGGCCAGCCAGCCCTTTGCTCCCTTCCACATCCAGCACGGGGCTATTCCAATGATTGCCAGGCAAACAGAGTTCTCTGTCTATCGTGTGGGGCTCTTAGGGATGTTCTTCAGAACTACGGGTGAAAGACGCTACAAAACTGATTGATTTTTGGCAAGAACTAACACAAATAGTACTTTACCACACCACAACTGAACCACCTGCCTAATGTGCACAATCCAGCAAGATAAGCATTAACAGAAGATAAAGCTAAAGCATCTTAAAACCAAAAATTACACTTCCATGTATCAAGTGGAACAAGCAGCAGCTTCACCTGTCACTCCTGGAATAACAGCATAGCAAAGTAGGAGCCTTTTAGAATTATGTATTGAAGTTCTCATAACACAACAGAACGCAGCAGCAATAGTTGGATGTAATAAACTTAACACCGTTTTCTATCCATGTATTTCAAATCACTTTACACGTGTTGATTCAGTTTGGCCGTACGACACCGTCCCGAGGCAGTTGGTTGCAGTTGGTTGCAGATTAAGCTCAGACTGAGCCGCTCGCCCGGGGGAGCAGCCAAGAGCGAGGCCAACCCGGGCAGCACCGTTACACGTTAATGGGAGGCCACAGCTTGCTCCTCAACACTGGAAGTTGTCTCACGTCTGTTTTCTATTGCTCCTGCCTTTGTACAGTCCCATCTTACCAGATGTGAGCGCAGAGCTGCTGTGGGATGCTCACCAGTGACCAGCACAGGCATTGATAGGGTTCAGCTTCCCAGCCCTGCCCCTCTGGAGGCTGGAGCAGCTGAAAGCCCCGGTCAGGGATGGGCACCCAGGTACCGACCCGCGCTCACGCTCAATCCTCTGACGGCGGGGGAGGCCCCGCAGCCAGCGCCCCGGCCCCGAGCAATGGAACAGCTCTGCTGCCGCGTCCCGCACTCGGCAAACACGCGTGTGCCCGCACCACCGCCCCGCGGGGCGGTCCCCGCCGGCACCTCCCGCCCGCCGCGCTCCC